>SRPW01000143.1:0-36829 GCA_018360225.1 Claviceps pusilla | reverse complement strand
ATAGATATTATATAATTCCCCCTTAAGTCTTTTAGTAGTATAAAGAGCTACTTTACTATAGAAAGCTACTAATAAAGCTTAGTATTGCCTTATATAAAGGCAAGTCTCTAATGCCCTTAATATATAAAATAATCTAAATACTCTCCTATTGCACTTACTACTACTATAATTAAAAGTCTACGTTTAGTGTAAAAAAGGAGGTTAGTATAGTCCTTATAGATTACTATTATTTAATTATAAGACCTATACTATAAAATTACCCTATAGACCTATAAAATTCCGCTTAATAGTAATGAAGCTATACTACTATAATATAGAAGAGCCTATAAATATAGAAGAAATTAATAATAAAGATAAGGAAAATAATATAAAGGATACTAATATAAATAAGGGTTAATTGCTATAAGAACCACTATAATAAAAATATAGAAGACCTAGAAAGCACCCCCTTATTCTAAATTATACTAAAGATTCTAACTAAAATAATAAGGAACTTAGTACTATAAGTTTCCTTACTAAAAAAGAGAAAGGTAACTAGAAGCTAGTAGTTAACCTATATAGGCAGGGAAAGATTACCACTAAAGGATAACTATTTAAAGCATTTAATTAAAAGGAAATTAATGCTTTACTAATAAAAGATATCTTTAAATTTATTATATTTAATAAGGAAGAGTATAGTAACTAGTGCCTCTTCCACTCTTAAATAGTAAGGGAAATTAAAGGGAAAGGTATAAATAAGCTATATAAGAAATTAAGGCTAGTAATATAAGGCTATAGTAATATAGAAAAGGCATAGATTCTAATATAATCCCTAACGATTTAATAAGCAAGCTAAAGGCTTATTATTATATTAGCACTTTCCCTAGTAAAAGATCGCATCTTTTTATAGTTATAGGATATTATATAAGCGTATATTTAATTAAAAATAATACTAAATTACTTAATTATTACTAAATTACTAATATAAATTATATATTTATACCTAAAGAATACTATAATAGAAGTTATAAAGCCCCTTTATAGTATTGCTAAAGCTAGCATGTATTAATAGGCAACCTATTTCTGCTACTACTATAAGAAGCTAATGATAATTACTTCTATATATAACCTATATTTCTTAATAGTATTTAATATAATTAAATGCTTTAGTGTAATTAGTATATAAATAGATAATACCCTTAGTCTTAGTAATATAAAGTTCTTAGAGATAGAGGAATTAGAATTAAAAAAGGTAGGATTTATAGTAAAACCTAAATAAATCTTAATACTAACTAAACCCCTTATCTTTAATAGGTATATTTTATATAAATTTAATAAAAATTACATTAAACTCTGCTAAAAAGGGTAAAGTAAGAAGCTTAAGGTTATTAAACCTAATAAGCTAACTATAAAGCAATAATATATTAAATAAAGAGCGTAAGGAGTGTATGTATTATTAGTTTATTAACTAGAGGCTGTATTTAACCTCTCTATTACTATATAAGTCTAGAATTCTAATAAATCCAATATAAATTATTTAAATAAAAGGATTTAGTAGTAAATATAGCATTATAACTATAGATTAAGGTATATTTTACTTAATCTTACTGCTATAGCTTTATATATTTTTATAAATAGTTCCTTTATAAATAATAAAGACCTTAGCTTATAACTAGGATATATAATTATCCTTAGTACTAAAGAGGTAGGAATTAGATTAGATTTTATACTAAAAGGCAATATTATAATGTATAGCTCTATAAAAAGTAAAAGAGTTATAAAGAGTGCTCTTACCTCTAAGCTATATATAATAGTCTAAGGCATAGATATTGCTTATATAATTAGTATAACGCTATAGACTATTACATAAAAGCTACGAATTCTACTAATACTAATAATTATTTATATAGATTCTCTTTTATTATATAAATATATTATAAGGTTAGGCACTATAAAAGAAAAGAGACTAATAATTAATATTATAGCACTATAATAATTGTATAAAAGGCAGGAAATTAAGGAAATTAGGTGGATTAACAGTAACAATAATATTGCTAATGCTATAACAAAATTATTACTAAATTAAGCCCTTAAAACCTTTATTAATAGAAATAAGGCTATAATTTATATAAAGGAATAGGTAAAGTGTATAAAGAAGAAGGAGAAAGCATATAGGAAAGAGGAGGAATACTAAAGATATAAAATAGAATTCTTATTCTTATTAATTATTTAATTAGATAATTAACTATAGTTTTTAGGTAGATTTTTGCATAACTTATAAGCAATTCCTCTTTTTCTATAAAAGAGAGAATTCTAAGTGTTAGAATTGCTACATTTTATAATAACGTAGCATAGCTAGGAAGAGCCAGATTCGCGGCCATATTAGCCGCAGAATCCGACTCTTCTAATTAGTCCGCCTGTGTAGAGTTTTCACTACGGAATCCAACGGCATTTTTATAGCCTTAATGCTAGCTATAAAATGCCCCTTTAAATAGCACCGATTAGGATAGAAATTAGACCTTTTTATAAATACCTTCCTAGACCCTATGTTGTGTTACTAAGTCTTAAATCCACCTAGTATTCCTTAGAGAATCACTAGTATCCTAAGGAATACCAACAATTATAATATTTTAATTAATTTATTAGTGTATAAGTATTTATAGAGGTTTCTAATAACTCCTTTATAAGTTAAAGTAAGGTTAAATATAGTAAGCTTATATTTAGAAATACTATTAATAGTAGTAATAAGCTATTGCTAGAGCTCTATATTTACTATAGAAGCATTAAAGATTCTATAATAAATATAGCAAAGTTATTCTAGCATTTAGTTAAGGCATTAAAGCTTAGTCTTCTTAGGGTTATTAGTAATAACCTTTTAAAGGGAAATACTATTTTATTTAATATAATAGAACTACTAATTACTCTTAGTTTTAAAGTAATTCCTAATAGTATTAATAAGGTTATAGATTATTAATCCTTTTTTAGTAAGTTTATTAAAATAGTAGGTAAGAGCATCCTCTTTTAGTATAATTAGAAAAGCTCTTGCCTATAATATCTATAGAACGTTGTTTTATATATATTAATTTTTAAAGATATTTATCTTTAAAATAATAAAGTTATATAGTTTCCTACTATATTTCTTATTAATTATATAGCTTTTATTAATTTCTTTAAGAATATAGTAGATTTAGTTAGGGGTTAGGTCTATTAGTAGTATTAACCCCTCTAGTGGTTTTACCTAGGCTTTCTATATTAATAAGTCTAGTAACTTAGATTCCTTATAAATCTATTAATTAATTAATTAGGAATTATTAATAATGCTTTTTACTTATAAGGGAATAGGAATTTATAGTTAGTATTATATAAATTAACTAGGGAACTAGCGTTTAATCTATTCTTCTAATGCATTAATAAGAGTAGCAAGAGAAGTAGCATATTATAAACCTCTTATTAATAAAATTAGTACACTATTAGTAAAAAGAAAATTCTATAAGTCCTTTTATAATATTATTAGAATTTATTAAAAATTATTAGCAGTCTAACCTTTAAAGTCTTTATAAAGAGCATTAAAGAGTTAAAGGTTTTTTTACTTTAAAATGTTATACTAATAGAGAATAAAAGCAGCCTAATTATTAATATACTGCTAATCCTTATGTTTTTCTAGTATATTATTCTAGTATATTTTCTATTTTAAGGTAAGAATATCTATATATTTATATATAATCTTAGGGAGGGAATTTAGTAACACTTACAATATAGTAGTGTTAAAATTACCTTAGGTAGGATTCCTTAATGAATCTTAGAATTCCTTATTACTTCTATATAAAGATATCCTTATAATTAAATATTCTATATAGTTTTTAACTAGCTTTAGTTAAGATTTAGCGTTCTAGTCTTATAATCTCTATATAAGCTTTAGTATAATAAAGGGTTAGTTAGTAAGATAAACAAGGGTTTTCCTATAGATAATAGTGTAAATTATAAAGAATTCTATATTCTAAAAGGTTAATACTAACTAAACTAGCAAAGAAATCTATTTCTATTATAAGAAAGCTATATTTCTAAAAGTCTAATACTAGCTAAACTAGCGAAGGAATCTATTTTCTTTTAGTATAAATTCTCCCTATAAGCGTAATAAGAGTTCTGTCTCTTTTAAATAAATCCTTATAAATCTATAGGATAATATATTTTAAAAATAGATATAACTTACTAATTAGTGTTAGTATTCCTTAGGATACTAGTAATTCTCTAAGGAATACTAGGTGGATCTAAGACTTAGTAACACAATATAGGGTCTAGGAAGGTATTTGCAAAAAGGTCTGATTTCTATCCTAATTAGTGCTATTTAAAGGGGCATTTTATAGCTAGCGTTAAGGCCACAAAAATGCCGTCGGATTCTGCAGTGAAAACTCTGCACACGCGGACCAATCAGAAGAGTCGGATTCCGCGGCTAATGTGGCCGCGAATCCGGCTCTTCCTGGCTGTGCCACGTTGTCATAGAATGCAGCGATTCCAACAGTTTTAAAGTAATTCCTAATAGTATTAGTAAGGTTATAAATTATTAATCCTTTTTTAGTAAGTTTATTAAAATAGTAGGTAAGGGTATCTTCTTTTAGTATAATTAAAAAAGCTCTTGCCTATAATATTTAAGGAATATTATTTTATATATATTAATCTATAAAGATATTTATCTTTAGAATAATAATATTATATAGTTTCCTACTATATTTCTTATTAATTATATAGCTTTTATTAATTTCTTTAAAAATATAGTGGATTTAGTAAGGGGTTAGGTCTATTAATAGTATTAACCCCTTTAGTAGTTTTACTTAGGCTTTTTATATTAGTAAGTCTAGTAATTTAGATTCCTTATAAATCTATTAATTCATTAATTAGGAATTATTAATAATACTTCTTACTTATAAGGGAATAGGAATTTATAGTTAGTATTATATAAATTAATTAGAGAATTAGTGTTTAATTTACTCTTTTAATATATTAATAAGAGTAGTAAGGGAAGTAGTGTATTATATACCTTATATTAATAATATTAGTATACTGTTAATAAGAAGGAAATTTTATAAGTTCTTTTATAAAGTTATTAGTATTTATTAAAAATCTTTAGTAGTCTAACCTTTAAAGTCTTTATAAAAAGCATTAAAAAGTTAAAGGTTTTTTTACTTTAAAATATTATACTAATAAAGAATAAAAGCAGCCTAATTATTAATATACTACTAATCCTTATATTTTTCTAGTATATTATTCTAGTATACTTTCTATTCTAAGGTAAGAATATTTATATATTTATAGATAATCTTAGGAAGGGAGTTTAGTAATACTTATAATAAAGCAGTATTAAAGGCACTTTATATAAAATTCCTTAATAAATCTTAAAATTCTGTATTACTTCTATATAAAGATATCCTTATAATTAAATATTTAATGTAGTTTTTAACTAGCTTTAGTTAAGATTTAGTATATGGAATTCGCCCGCACCACAGTAGCAACGCGGAACTAACTCTAAACCTCTTAAAAAGTGTAGAAAAAGAATTGCTATATCTATTTTACTCTATCTCTAATAGCGTATTAGTACTAAAGCATAGGCATAGTAAATAAGGCAATGCTAATAGATATTAATAGTAGAAATTATAGCCTTATATAAAGCTACTACTACTTACTTATAAAATAAGGTAGCTTTATATTAATAGTGCCTTAAGTTACTTCTATACTACTATTTATATATAAGTAAATACTAAACTACCTTACTATTAAATATAATAAAATAGCTAAACTTATACTAGTTATAATATTAAAGAGTATATAGAATATTATTCTTTATATTAATAATATAGCCTTAATATATACCTAATGTAGCCTCCTTATGCCTTAAACCTATATTAAAATATTAATAAAATTAACCTTACTATTACCTAATAAGCTTATTATAATTAAAAACTTAAAAAAAGTTATTAAATAAGTAGTAAAGAAAGCTATTAGCACTAGAAATATAATAACTTTAAGCTAAGCTAATATTACTACTAAAGGTATTACCTAACTACCTATTTAATAAATCTAAGCTATAATAGTAGTAGTACTGCCTTATATTTACTATAAAACTATTATTAAAAGTAGTATAATAGCTAAAGCTATATAAAATTACTTACCTAAAGAAACTATTACTACTATTAACTAAGCTACTAGTACTAATACTACTATAGCAGTGTATTACCTTTATAGTAGCAATACTATAATTACATTCTAGAATACTATAAAGCCTTATACTAATAATATAGCCTAGGTTAGCACTGCTTTTAGTTTAAAAGTAATACTAAACTAATATATATTTAGTATTATTATTAAGGGCTTTTCTATACACTATATATAAAACTAAAAGAAGAATAATATTCTTTAAAATATAATTATAGCTAATAGGTAGGGTTTAGTAAAGGTTATAGTATAGATGTTACGGTCTGCACATAACGGCGGAACCCACCACGTATAGGAGGGTTCCGCTCCCCCTTTCTCCTTATAAGGAACAACTTTAACCATACATACACTCAACCACCTACCTGTGACTTAAGTGTTCCCTCTCTTTATAACTTTATAATATACCACACCTATTGTATAAGTACCCCTAACTTACGTGTAACATCTAGCACGTAATAAGTAGTAGTAATTACTGTTTCTTTTATATGCCTATTTACTACGTAAGAGCTAACAATAAAAACTACAAACCTTATATTAATAATAAAAGAAAACCAGTAAAGCCTACCTATTAGCCTAAATTCTCTAATTACTAGCTCTATTATAGAAAACTAACTATAGCAAATCTACTGTTTTTAGGCTTTTTACTAAGACTTCCTTAACCTTAAAAACAGAAAGAGACTGCTTTTATTATAAGAAAACATTAAGAACCTTTAAACTCTTACTAGATATTAATATATTAATAGCAACCTCTAGATCTACCTAGAACCCCTAGCTATTAAAAGACCTATTTATTAGAACCCTATAGATTTTACTATAGTTAATACTAAGTAGAAAACAGCAAAAGGTATTATCTACAGAGCTAGGCTAGAATACCTATTTAAACAAGCAAATCTAGCACTAAAGAATAACACTACCACGCTAAAGAACAGCCTAAAACGTAGGGAAAACACTAACATTATAGGTATATTTAGCATTCTAAAGGATAAATTAATAGGAGACTTAGTAAGCGTAGGAATTAGGGGACCTTTAAAGACCCTAAATATTTTGTTTTATACTAAGGAAAATAACGCCTCCTTATAGGAAAGGGACTATATTAGCGCTAGCTTCTACTAGGAAACTATCCTAGAAATAAGAATTCACTCTTACGTAACTTCTAGCGTATTAAATCCTCTTTTAGGAGCACTATTAAATTCTATAGAAATTAACTAAAATAAGACAATCTCCTACTCCCTTAGTAGTTAGGCAGAATGCATACCCCCTTTATAAGTAATAGAGACTTAGGGGCAACAGTATAAGCCTAATATATACAATAAATTTTAGTAATTTCTTGCTAATATACGTAACTAGTAAGAGGCTACCCTTAATAAAATCCGCTATAGCAGTGCAAAGAAAATTAGCAATGCAGTAACTCGCTTAACCACTGCCCTAGAAGCCTCTAGACTAGCTAAATCCCACTAGCAAACCGCAGAACCAGCCTAACACCCCCTATTTGCCTTAGGGTAGGCTCTAACCTTAGATATGCAGCGTCTTACAGCATCCTTTAGAACAATAGGCATGCAAGCACAACTAGCTCACGTAATAACCCTTAATGCTTACCACACTAAGACCTCCTAGCTTAAGGGATACCTAGTAAATAGGGAATTTTATAAGGCTTTACGTAACCCCCTACTCTATAATAAGCTACACCTAAGGAACGCTATGCACGCATAGGAACTATTGTTCGCACCTATAGAATGGCAACCTAAGGATAAGGACCCTTATAAGAATCCCGCTATTTAAGCCCCTTTAACTATAGACTATTTAATAAAACCCTTATAGAAGCTTAGCAATATTAGGTATCTTAACCCTAAGATAGATCTAAATAATATTAATAGTAAGGCTATTAAGTATAAGGGCAAATCTACTATCTTTACAGATATAAACCTCTAGATCCAGGCAGTTAGGGACCACCATAGTTATGCTAGTTCTAGCCACTAGGAATAGATTAAACACTAAGTGTAGTACCTCTTCTATAGCGCTGCCTACATATAGTACTATTAATACCTTAATAATATAGAAAGGGCTATGATTTTCTATAACCTTAAGTTAGTATTTGCTATAGTTAAAAAGGAATTTAGTATTAAGATTTAGGACGCTATAGTATAGCTTAATTAAGCTAAATTCACTAGGGATAATGTATTATTTAAGACATTACTATGTAAGTTTATAGCTAAGATTTTCTTTTATACTAGAGCTAATAAGGAATCCACTAATCTTTAGCTCTTTACACGCCTCTGCTATAAGCTTTACATAAAACTTTACTAAATCTATCCCTAACTAATAGAATTAGACTACTATAATGCATACATTAATTTAGTAGAGGGTAAAAGATAGGACCTAAGAGACTTTATCTTAGGTAATAAAACCTACTATAGGGCTAAGAAGAATAAAATCTAGTCTTCCGCTTACTTTCTTATAAAGGACTTAGACTCTATAGCTAAGGATCCCCCTTACTATAGCGTTAATGCTTACTAGAACAGACCCCCCTAGCGTAATAGCTACTATAGAAGTAGCTATAGTCTACCTTAACGCTAATAGGGTAGTTACTGCTAATACTTATAAAGCCATAAAAGGTATTGCGGATCCAGTGATAGATACAAACATAGGAACTACTAACTATAAGGCTAATTATACCCTTTTTAACCTAACCGCAGTTATTCCTATAAAGGTTACAAAGGGGCCCTATAGTGGTCCCCTAAGGATTCTAATAGAGGCATACTAGTAGCTACCTTATATACTAGGGAGTTAGACGCCCCTAAGCAACATAAAGAAGCTAAAACCTATTACTGCAACTCCTTTAGGCACCCTTACTATAACTATAAAGGCTATAGGCCCTAATTCTATAAGAAGTAGGCGCCTAAGAACAGTAATAATATAAACTATATAGTTATAGTAGATAACTTAGATATAGAAGTAGAAGAGTCCTACCTAGCGTTATTAGGATACTATATAGTTAAGGAGGGAGTTATTAAAAGCAACTTTAACAAGGATAAATCCAACTTTATAAACGCTTTCTACGCTAGGGAACCTATATCTCCCCTTATTATACGCTGCAAAAAAATCATAGTATTTAAAGGACTAACTAATAGCTAGGTTATTAAAGCTATTATATAGCTACATTAGTTAGAAATCACTAGAAAAAGGAAGGCAACCACCTATCTTAAGGTAAACCTTCGCTTTAATAACTAAGGGCAGGACTATAAGATCTACCTTAACATAGGAACTTTATTAATACTAGTTAATAAGGAGTGGCTTTAATAGAACAGTTACAATATTTAATAGAGAACCTAAAAGCCTAAACCTATAAACAGTATAAATTCCTCCTTTTATATTATAAAAACCACTACCTTTAACTTCTATATTAAGGGCAAAGCTAGAGGAAAGTTAGTGTTTAGTTACTTTACTATAACCGCTAATATAATAGAGAAACTTACACTAAAATTATTAATTAGTATAGATTTCATGTATAATTACAGCATTAAAATTGACTTTATTAACCCTAGGGTTGTTTTCCGATCTATATATAACATAACTATGCCTGGCTATATTTTCCGCCCTACTAATATAGTTCTAACCAGGAGGGTTATTATAACGCACTACGTTACTATACTACTGCATAGCTTGGAATTAGTGCTAGTTTTCTAGAAGGATTATACAGCGTATAAGGCCACTAGTGTCTATTATTTTGTTTTAAAGAACTGCTAGATTTTTAATAGTATTATAGATTATAGGCAGGCAAAATGCTTACTAATTTATAATTTTATAAACCTTTTAATTTATATAAAGCCTAACTAAAGGCTAGGGAACCTTTAAGGCCTAGACGCAGTAGACTCCTACTTTACTATAGATAACATTAAGACCTTCTCTGCTTTCTATAGTTATAATATTAATATCCTATAGAGCTATAAAGAGCTAGTAGCGCTAAAGGATATTTTCCCTCCTAAGGCTAAGGGAGATAACAAGGATACTGCTAATAACCTTAACCCTAGGGTAGTTAACAGCAGCGTCCCTTTATACAGTATTATATACCCTAATAACATCCTATTTATTATAAACAAATTTAGCGTTAAAATTACAAATCTTAACCTAGCGGCTACGGAAAAACTCATTAAACTTACAAATAAATATAACGTTTACCGCAACTAAGGGGTAGTGCCAATGCCTAAGGAGGAGCAGATACGCATTAATTTTGTTAATAGCTAGCAAAATTAATTAAAACCCTTACAAGTATATTACCTAGGTAGGAAGGATTTTAAGAAATTCTGCAAAATCTTTAATAAGAAGCATAAAGCTAGTAAGGTATCCTACCTTAGGGCAGAAGAAAAGGCACTATACCCTTACCCTAGCTTTCTTATCTAGTGTAATACTAGAAAAGAATGCAAAGGGAGGGCAGTAATTAATATAAGGCCTATGAATAGTATTACTATCCTAAACATATACCCTTTACCTAACTAAGGGGATATTATAGAGGATATACGTAGAAAGTATTAAATATCCCTCCTTAATGCCTCTAGTTTCTTTAACTAACTCCTAGTATAGCGTAAGCACTATAATAAAATAGCAATTATCTCTAAAAAAGGAATCAAAGTATCCCACATTACAATACAAGAATATAAGAATTCCCTAGCATATACTTAGCGCTTTATAGATAAGCAATTCTATAAACACCACGCCTTTATACAAGTATATATTAATAATATTGCGATTTTCTTTAACACCCTTAAAGAGCACCTAGCCTACCTTAAGATTATATTTAAAATCCTTAAGAAGTGCTGCCTATATATTACAGCTAAGAAGTTGTTTATTAGCTATCTATTAATTTAACTCTTAGGTTTTATTGTAAACATAGAGGGCATTACTAACACTAATAACTACATTAAGGCATTTAAAAACCTCTAGATGCCTACTACACTCTTAAGCCTTAAAACCTTTATAGAGATAGCTAGATTCCTCTATATAAAGGTCCCCTAGTTTAACCTATATATTAAACCCCTATAGGATAGGAAGACTAAAATACTTTAGAATCTTTATAAGAAAAATAAGCTCCCTATTAGGTTATCTAAGTAAGCATAAAAACGCATAGCCTAGTAGGCAAGTTTTACACCCTTTAAGTAGGAAATTGCATCCTTTAAAGCGATTTAGGAACTCCTATACACTAAGATTCTACTCTAGTATTATAACCCTAAGAGGCCTCTTTTCTTTAAGGTTAATACGTATAAGGAGGGTTTTAGCCTATATACTTTTTAATTAGCAGTTAACTAGAATAGTACTAGCATTCCTAGGAAGGATATTAGTAGTAATAAACTCTGCCCTATCTTATTTCTCTCCTAGCTAACCTTAGCTATTAAGAAGAGGTATAGCTTAATAGAAGCAGAGGTTGCTGCTATTGTATAGGGGATGAGGAAGCTAAGGAAAATAGCCTAATCTAACTTATTAGCTATAAATATTATTACTAATCACTTACTAGTAAAGGGCATTATCTAACACACCTCGCTTATGACAATAGATCTTAATAAGGCTAACCTTAAGCTTACTAAGGTTGCGAATTATTTCTTATAGTTTAAAATCCATGTTATCTACGTTCCTGGCACTTTAAATATAGTTCCTAACGCACTCTCTCGCTTACCTATTAACGTTAGCTATAGGGAAGCAGCTAACTATAGCAAATTTAATAAACTTAATGCTTATATATACTTTAAAGAGGAATCTATAGCATCCGCTATTATAGATAATAACCTAAAGGATTCTATTATAATAGGGTATTAGTATAATACAAAGTATAGCTAGATTATTAAGGGTATTACTATATATAGGGAGAGGCAACGCTAAGCTAATTAGAACTAACTATAAATTCCCTTATATAGCTAGGACCTTTAAGACAACAGACTTCTCTACTACTATAATTTAGAAGGATTACGCCAACTTTATATCCCTTAAAACTATATAAAAGCTCTCCTCTAGCTTACTTATAATAATACTTACTACTTTAGCATAGAGAGAATAGCTAAGGAGCTCTCCACTGTCTGCTTTCTATAGATAAGTAGCTAGATACGCACCTATATAGCGCACTATAATATTTATAGAGAAAACGCGGTTCTCTAATCTTAAGCCCTAGGAGAAATAAGACCCCTTTAAACAAAGCTAATGCCCTTCTATAGTATTTTATTAGATTTCGTTACTAATATGCTAGAAGTTAGCTCTATAAATACAATATAGGCAGTGGAAGGATTCACTACCTATAATTCGCTTTACCTAGTAAACTATCTCTTTAGTAAGAAAATAATCCTTATCCCTAGATATAAAAAGTATTTAGTAAAAATCTAGGCTAAACTCCTACTTAAGGGACTCTACCTTACTAACTAAGGGCTACTGTAAGAAATTATTAGTAATTAGGACTCTAAGTTTATCTCTAACCTTTAAACTGCGCTTTTCTATAAGCTAGAAGTGAAATTCCTTATAGCTATAGCGTATTACCTATAAACTAACAGTATAGCTAAGCGCAAAAACTAGACTATAATTATTACAGTGTAGTATTACACTATAACTAATCTAGATATCCCCTAGCCTTTAATACTTCTAGCACTCTAACACCACCTTAATAACGCAGCCGTGGCCTTAATTAACTAATTACCTAACGAACTTATACTTAGTTACAAGCCACTTACAGTAGTGGACCTCCTTATAGATCTAAACGAATCTATTATAGATCCTAATAACACTAACCTCTTAGTACTTTAGAAGTTATACTAAAGGGAGGCTAAGTACGCTATTATAATAGCAGCTATACTTATAAAAATCTAATATAACTCTAGGCATGACTTAGTGGATATTAACATTAGGGATATAGTATACCTTAGGCTATACTTAGGATATAAGCTTCTAGGCAGGCCTAAGAAGAAATAGTCTCCCTAGCGCGCTAAACTATATAAGGTTTTAGAATAAATCTCTCCTCTCTCCTTTTGCCTTAACTTTCCACTAACTTTAAAGGTCTATTTAGTGGTTTCTATAGCTTATATTTAGAAACTATAGTAGGGTAAAGACCTTTTTAGAAGAATTAAGCTAGCGCTACTACTAATAGACTTAACTAGATTAGGAGAGGCAGACTACTAGGAAATTAAGAGGATCTAAGATTATTATATATAATTCTTTTAAAAGAAGGGTAAGAAGCCTTACATTAATTTCTTAATCTACTAGAAGGGATACTCTACTAAGGATAATTAGTGGATTTCTAAGGAAGAAATACGCATTAACGCCGCTAAAATAGTTAATAAGTACCTTATAAGGAACACTATTAATTAGGACAAGGAATACTATAAGAAAGGCCTTACAGCGCCTCCTAATTAATAAATCCTAATAATGCTAGCTCTACGTTTAATCTTACAAATACATATAGGGAATTCCCTACTAGTAGAAAATATTAATTATTTTCTAACTCCCTGCACACTATAAGAGCTTACTTTAAGCTTACTTTTACAAAGCCCTATTAGGGCATATAAAATCCTTCCTTTCCTATACTTTTTCTCTTTTTTTCTTTACCTTTTTTTCTTTGCTTTTCTATCCCTCTTCTCTTTAAAAATTTATATACTACTACCTTTTTCCTTATAGTAATTATTTACGCTTAATTTATATTTTCCTTAGCCTATATAGATGCACTGCCTAAAACCTTAACCTCTTTAAGGTTTTCTATAGTATATTAAATCCATTATCTTAAAGCTCTTAGCGCTAGTTTTACTAATTACTACATTAGCACCTAGTAAAAGTTGAGTTAGGAGAAGGCTTAGTAGGATGTATATAGCAAACTCCTACGTTTCTCCCTATGCTTATATATTAAAGCCTTTATTAAACCCCCTTCTTACTACTAACTTTCTATAATCCTCCTTAAATAGTTAGCCTTAGACCTTAAGAATAGTATAGATTCCTATAATATTAACCTAGCTAACCTACTAGGTTTTATATTTAATTCCTATCTTTAAGAGACTAATATTCTAACTAGCTAGCTAAGGAGCACTCTAGCTACCTAGGGTAGCAAATCTTATAGTAGGGATAGTAATAATTTAGGCATACTCTACGCTATACCTTAGCCTACTATAGCTAACTACGCTGCAGATAAGAACATCCCTAATAAGGATAATGCAGACTTTAATTAGAAGCTAAATAACGCTAATAATATTAAGAAGGAGACCCTAGTAGGCCTATCCCTAATAAACCTAATAAGTAAGCTAGTAACCACTACTAAGGAAGTAGTAAAGCGTGTTGCTAACACCGTAATGCATTAGCACCTCTGCTAATTTATAAGAGCTAACGGCAATACATACATACCTTATAATGCGTTAGATAACATTAATTTCATTGCTATAGTTAACATAGAAAAGGACTATATAAAGTAGCAATACACTAATAAGCAGGGACCTAAGAAGAAGGATTAGACCCTTAAGGATGCCCTTTATATCTATAGCGTAGAATTTACTAGGGTAGGAGCTAGAATTAGCTATAATAGATTTAGCATTAAAAAAGATAATCCCCTTTATAAGCTATACTTAGAAGTAGTAGCCTACTGTATTAATATTTTTAAGGGACTTAAGGCCTAAAGCAATAAGGCTACAGCAGCTACTATAAAAGGCAATAAAGCTTAAGCTAAAGGTAAATTAGAACTCCCTATAATTTACACTATTTAAAACTCCCTTTAAATAGCAGTTTTTATCTAGAAAGATAGGGGTAACTATAAAAACTATTACTAGACTTCCTAGCTCCTAGCAAAGTCTATTATTATTGCTAAACATATTAGCAATGCTTTTAGCCACCTAAATAGGACCCTTAGCAGCCTTTTAGCAATAATTAGCAAGTTCTATCTTATAGAGATTCTTAAACTAAGCGCCTAAGTGGCTGTTACTACATCTAAGCAGTTATTAGGCATACCTAACAAGGTCCTTGCATGCATTATAGCATTAGAGACAGCTGTAGAAGCCCTCTAGTCCACTATAATAAACTATAGTAAGATATTTAAAAAACACTGTAATAGCATTAAAGGCCTTATAGATATCTATAATATTATAAAAACTAACACCCTAGGAACAGTTAATGCTAGAATTAAAGAGGCTACTAAGTCTATAACTATAGTAAAGACTATTAAAGACATGGAATCCCGCCTTACTATATTAAAAAAATATAAGTCTACTATAACAGCTTTAATTTCTACTATTAAATCCTCTATTAAATTACTCTAGTTTAAAGTAAAGGCTATTAAGGCTAAGGTATAAACCCTTAAAACTATAGGCACCCCTAGGACTTCTACTATAATAAGATCCACTAAAGCGCACTAAGGACAAGACCCTAACTCCCTAGTTAAGGTATTCTATACATATAAAACGCTAGCTAGCTACTATAAGTAGCTTAAAGGCTACACTATAAAAAGGGGAATCTATTAATCCCTTTAGTAGAATATTCTAATGCTCCTATTGTTTCTTACACTATTACTTTAGCAGTTCCCTGCTATAGGAAGTCTAATAGTTATATAAGTGTAAATAGTTTCTAATTTTCCACATTACTTACCTACCTTAAGAGGATAGAGTTAGTAGGAAATATAATAGTTTAGTAGGATTGCTTAATATTTATAATACCTACTACTAGGAATGCAAAATCCCTATAGGATCCCACCTATATTTAGATAATAACGGTAATGAATGAGGCATATAAGTGTTCTTAACTTTAAGCTATAAAAACTATATCTTTATTTATATAGGAAACCTTACCTACGCCAGCGCCTACCTTAGGTTATAGAAAACAGTAATATCTAAGGGTCTTTGTTTGCTTAGCTAGGGCTGTAGCCTAGCCGCCTAAGTATACTACTAAGCATAAAAAAACTTACCTTATTATAACCCTCTTATAACCTCCTCTTAATTAATAACGTTATTACCTTTATATTATAGGTTACTCTCTCTATTTTCTTTATTGCTATTATTAGCATTTCCCTATACCTTACTATACTCTTTACTATCCTTTCTATAGCTGCTTTTCCGCACAAAACCATTATCTTCCCTATGTAGCTATATAGGGTTTCCTTAGTCTTAACACTAAAACTATAATATTTAGCTATATAATATTAACGCTACCTTAAGAGACCCTCTCTACTAAGGAGGAAATTAACTAAGACTATAAAGAAACACTTAATCTCTTTACTAAGCTAAGTAATATGCGTTTTAAGGCTTACTATAGTGCTAACACTATAGGTAGTGTAAAATAAATAAAAAAACCCTTTATTTTTAAATTATACTACGTTATAACCACTAGAGACTTTATTAAAGGTAGTTTCCGTAGGACCTTCCTACTTTATAAGGTCTGTAGATTACACTGCCTCCTAACAAATAGCAGCCTACTAGAGCTAAACATAGCTTTTATTCGCTATATTATAGAACTTAGTATAAATGCTTTTATTTAGCTCCCTTTAACTATTACTATTTATATTAATAAAACTTTTACTAGGTAAGACCTTTAAACCTATACTAAAAGCAGCATTAAGGATATAATAAACCTTTAAGATAGAATTATTCTCCCTAGAATCCTATAAGCCTAGTAGCTTATTAATTTCTTTATCTATCTTACTAAGACCTATAACTATCCTAACGCTAAATGCATTCCCCTTACCTATTATAGACTAGTAGGAGACTATACTAGCATTTTTATTTAGCGTTACTTATATCTCACTAGCGTACGTTATAAGGTTCTCTATATTAGCACTATAAAAGTCTAAACACTTACTGCCTACATCTAAACGCTAGCTAATAGAATAACCTATAACTTTTATACTAATAATACTTAGAAGGATTAATATAGTATAAGTGCCCCTAAAACTAAATAGAAGCTTAACTTTAGTATAGCATATCTCTATAATAATATAGAGTTTGCCTAATATTAGGAAGAAGCTAAGGCTATAGTGATAACCCTTAATATATATGCCTTTAATACTATAGCTAACTATAAAGAGTAGGAAATCTTTAAAAGAGTCCTAGCTAACCCTATAGTTTAATGTTCCCTTACTAAAGACATCTGCTTTATAATAGCATACTAGAGCTATACTATAAACCTTAATAACTCTAAAGCGGCTAGTAGCAATAAGTCCTCTAGTAATAGCAATATATCTTTAGGCAATAAAAGTAAGTAGTAATAGTGTAGAATATAGTAGTATACTAGAGGTAAACCTTAGAGGATTTAACGGTTCTATAGGGGATATAGATATTTATACTAACTTGCTTATATACATTCCTTTTCTTTATTTACATAACTTCTATAGGTTAGTCTATAACCTAGCTATATACAGACTCCTATAGCTTATTTCTTTTTTCCTTTTAGTTTCTTAACTTTATATATAAATTACTATAGACTTACTTTCTTTCCTTTCTTTTCTTTTCTTTCTTAATTTAGGTAGCTTAGAATAAGCTATATCTTCTTCCGCAAAGGGGGGACCTATTATAGTCTATACATAACGGCGGAACCCACCACGTATAGAAGGGTTTCACTCCCCCTTTCTCCTTATAAGGAATAACTTTAACCATATATATACTCAACTACCTACCTATAACTTAAGTGTTCCCTCTCTTTATGACTTCATGACGTACCACACCTATTGTGTGAGTACCCCCAACTTACGTGTGACATCCAGCACGTAACAATAGAAGCTATATAGCACTATAACCTAATCCCCCTTAATTATTACTATTAATAGAGTTAATATAATAAATAAGCTATACTATATTAGAATTATTTATAAAGCTAAGATATTTAAAGCTAAGCTTTATAATAATACTATCTATCCTTAATAATGCTTTAGGTACTTTAAATTTAGCTATATAGCTATATACTATACATTGCCCCTAAGGTATAGCTACTATATATTTAGTTAGTATAAGGAGGGTAAATAATTATACCTAGCGCTATTAAAAGCTATATAGAAATGCTATATTAACTACTTAGGACCTTACCCTATATAGTCTTATATATATAATATTATAAATAAATAATAAAACTATATATATACTATATACCTAGTATAGCCCCTAGCCTTTACTAAACCTTTTATACTAAAGAAAAATAGTTAAATAAAGGTATTTAGCTATAGCTAAAGAAAAGATATAAGTAATTTGCTATTATAGAAGGCTTTACTATAGAAGTAAGTTAGTAGGCTATATACTTACCTCCTTAATACTAAACTAGAATTAATATAGCACTTATAAGCTATTATAAAGGCCTTTCTCAGTTAATAACCTATAGCTACTATAATACTAAATAAGCTAAGCCTAACCTAATATACTATATAAAGTATATAATAGAGGTTATATACTAAAATATATAGAAAAAAACCTACTTTATATATCTAACACTAGAAACCTAACTTAAAGCTAATATAATAGTAATATAGGAGCTAGGAACTATAGATAGTAAACTACCTAACCCTAGCCTTAGCTACTTTTAACTTACTACTTAGGGTAGCTAAACTATAATTTATATAAACTATTAGTATAAGGCTAAGGTATAGTTAATGTATATAGGCAAGAATTAGTGCTTAATAATACTAGTAGGATATTATATCTATTTAATATACTCCTTTACCTATAAACTTAATTAAATATTACCCCTTCTTAACTTTATAGTAGCCTTACCTTTAAATTATAGTATTTTTATTAAAGACTTTAACTAATACTACTTACTTTAAGATTATTATAAATAAACCTTAATAAAAAGTAATATATTTCTTATAATAGTAATGTAGTAGTGGCTTAGACTTATAACGCTATAGGGTAAAGTAACCTAAAGAATATAGGGTAAAAGGGATAGCACTATTAACTATATATAGGTTACTAATAATATAAAAGTTAAATTCCTAAGAGGACTAAACTTTACTAAATCTAACTATATACTATAGTTAATTTACCTTAGCATTAGTTTAAGGCTAGGTAGTAACTATTTACTTTATTTTAAGTAGCTATATATAGAAGATAATCTTATAATAGCTAAGGTAATAATATAGTTCCGCTATAAACTTACTAAACCTTTACTTTATATACTAATAGAAGTTAATAATTATATAAAATAAATAATAGCTAAGCTTTAAGCTATTATAGATCTAGCAGTCTTAAGGGAACCCTAAGGCAGCCTTAAGCTAAATCTATAGTAGAACTACTACACTAAAAAAGCTATTTAAAATATAAAGAAAGCGCTAAAGTAGTAGTAAACCTCTTACACTAAGGAGAACTAGTAACTTACTATTAATATAGCCTAGATATAGAACTAAGTTATTAGCAATAAATAGTATAATACCTAGTGCTTTATTATTAAGGCAGTAACTATACACTAAAAAAGCTTATAAAAACTTAAGTACTAGGCATAGCTCTATAGTAAACTACTATTAAAATAATAGCAAATCCTAACCCTTATTTAAAATAAGGGATTAGACGCTACTATTACTAAATTACACTAAAAGAAAGCAGCTATGCTAGCTAACTATTTCTTCCCTTTCTCCTAGGCTTAGCTAAATAATATACTAGAAAACCTTAATAACTACCTTAATGCTATAATGTTCCTAATAAAGGACTACTTTAATGCTAATAAAATCTATAGTATTATTAAAAGCTTAGTAAGTTAAAAAGCGCCTAAACTTAATAAACTTTTAGCTAGCTACCTTAAAGTATATAGTAAGCCCCTAGCTAAAACCCTTACATACCTACTTAATATATACTACTATATTAGCTACTACCTAGCTTTATTCTAAAAAGTAAAAGTAATTATCTTATATAAACTAAATAAAACCCTAGTAGAATAATAAAGGGTAGAAGCCTAGCACCCTATCTTACTTCTTAGCGTTATTAAAAAGGTATTAAAAGTAGTAGTAGTAAGCTAGCTTACCCTTATAGCTAAGTTAGGTAGGGCATTACCTAACCTATAAATAAGCAATAGAGTAAATAAATTAATAAAAGTTACACTAAGTGTTTTAGTAAAATTAGTATAGGTGGCGTAGCACTATAGCAGTATTATATTACTACTTTAGTTAAATATATTAGTAGCTTTTAATACTATTTATTATAAGTAGTTATCTTATACCCTTATTACTATTAGTATCCCTATATAAATTATAGCATAAACCCGCTCCTTTACTACTAAATATATAGCTAGCCTCTTTTTTAATAATAAATCTATAAGCCCCCTACTTATAACTATAAGGGTACTATAGGGGTTACCTATCTCTCCTATTTTATTCCTACTTTATATTACTTTATTATATATAAAGCTTTAAGTAATATAATCTATACTTATTATAGGATTTTTTAATAATATAAATATACTAGTATATAAATAAATAGTAAAGAAAATATAGAACTGCCTTAAAACTATATAATTAATTTACTAAAAGTAGTTTAAGGAATTAGGCCTTAAGTTTAACCTAAGAAAGAGTAAACTTATATACTTTACTAAATAATACGCTATTATTATAATACTAATCTAGCTTAGCACTAATATAGTATAACTAGTCTAATCTACCTACTTCCTTAAAATATAGGTTTATTATAAACTTTATTAAAAAGCATACTAAAACTAAGTTAAGTTAAAACTACTATAGTAGTAGCTTACTCTTATATTACTAGTAGCTTTAACTTAGGGATGCTTACTATATAATATATAGCTTTTATATATATAGGTTATTTAAAGCATTATTATATATAGTATAGAATTACACTATACCCCTACTAATATTAATAGTAAAGCATAAGGCATAGCTAAGGTATTTATTTTTAAATAAACTAAGTGCCTAAGGATAGTAATTAATGCCTTTAAGGCTATGCTATATACCCTAATTAAAACTAAAGTAGTAATAGCTTTAATTAACCTTTACCTTAACTACTGTCAAGGCTGGTTATAGGATATTGCTTAGTGGAGTGAAGACTGAGACATAGAAGGTGCACTGCAACGTAGCTACTAGGTAGGGGGTAGTGCTTAAAGGTATAAATCTCTGCCCTATTATACAAATATGCGCGCCCTCTCTTTTATATACACCCTTAGCGCGCTGCTAAGTCGTAGTAAGGGCACCACATACCTTATTCCCTTATGCCCTTGCTAGCACAATAAGCTAGTCTACGCCCTTTAACTCTATAGTTACTAACAGTGGGAAATAGCTATAATAAAATACCCCCCCTTTCCTTATAATTATCCTTAATTATAGTCCCTAACTATAGTCTTATTACTAAGTTACTGCTACCTTACTACTCTATATTAGGTTTTTAAGAAAGCTTTCCTATTTTATAGATTAAACTTATTCCCTAGTAAGGTAAATTAGGAATGCCCTTACTCTACATTATTTACCTTACCTTACTCACCCTACTATAACAAAGTCTAGTGTATATATATAATTAATTAGGTAATCACCCTACTGCTACACTGCTTACTAAGGGTGCCCTTCTTATAAGTGTCCTAATTCACTAGCCTAAGTTAATTATATTATAATATTATATCTAGCCTCACTTTCTATTATAACCTCACTTTCACCTTTACACAGAGGGGTTGCTACAATATAGTAGTATGCCTGCTAAGCCGCGTGATTTATTATCTCTATGCCCCCCTACCTCTTTTACCTAACCCCCTAGTCTATTACAATATATAGCATTGCCTTACTTCTTTAATTTAAGGGCTAAAGTAAGCTACGCTACTGCTACTAGCTTCTTATATAATTATTATAATACCTTTAATTTATTAAGTTATAGGAGAGGATAGTTTATTATAGCTAACCTCCTCTATTATTTAGGGCTACGCTATTAAGTTAAGGGCTTACTTTACTATTATAGTTATTAACAGCTACTAACAAGCGGCTAGGCTGCCGCTACTACGCTATAATTCACTAATTTAAGTACCTTAGCTACCTAGCTAGGAGTGCTCTTATATATAATAGTCTTATTCCTCTAATTCTTAAATAACTATAAAAGCCTCCTTTTCCCCCCTTCTTTTTATACCTTTTCCTTCCTAATAACTATACTTAAATTATAAGTTTTCCCTTATAGCTAGCTTTTAGTAAGGTTATTACTCTTTTTTCTCTTCTCTTACTGCTTAAAGTTTTACTAACTTTTATTTATTTTAGCTATTCTTTATTAGTTTACTAACTATCTCTACTCTTATAAATAGCTTTCCTTTTTTTTTTAATAAACTTTCTATAAATTCTTTTAGCTATTTCCCTGCTTTTTAGCTATTAACTTCTAGCTAGTTTACTATAGCCCCTAAAAATTAAACTCCTTTAATAAAATACTACTATTATATTACTATAGAGCTTAACCCTACCCTTAATATTATAACTATTATAGTATAAGTTTTCTTTTATATTTATTAATTACTTAATTTAATGCTAATATCTACGCTTTTGCTGCTAGTAAAGAGGAGCTTCCCTACTTACAGTATAGTTATTAAGTTTATACCTAGAAGTTATAGCCTAAACCTCTTACTAGTAATAAAAAAGAATATAATCTATAGCCTTAATATATTATAGTAGGGACCCTAATTCTTATTATATATAGTCCCTTTAACAGTAGGTAGCTTACTATATAGTAGCTACTACCTTTATTAATAAGTTTTCTCTCTTTTTTTTTTTTATATAGGGGCTAGTACTAAGTATACTTTCTATAAGTATAATAATAAAAGCTATTATTATATAAGTTAAAGAATTTCTTAGTAACCTTACTTAGTTATTACTACTAACTTACTATATTTTCTTAGCAAAATATATATTAAGCATATCTATATTAAAATATCTTTTACTTTATAAAAGAGAAAATTAATGATTTAAAGTATTTCTAGATTCTAATATACTTATACTAGCTCCCTATTAACTCTTTACTAACTTATTACTAGGGTTTACTTATTGCTATTTTTACACTAAATATAGCTTTTAATAAGTAAAAAAATATAAATAAGTTAGGGCGCACTAAAAGGGTATAGCTATTATTTAAGCTTACTTTAAAGCAATAGTGCTGTTAAGATGTAGTAATATAGTAGCTTATATTTATAAATTAGCTATTTATTTCTATTAACTAAGCTAACTATTTATAGTTTATTTATAAGAACCTTTCTATAGTAAGTTACTTTTCCCTTTTATTTCTTCTTACTTATTTATTACTACTAACCTCCTACTAGCTTATTAGTTAGCCTCTTTTATACTTAGCTTAGGGGGAGACTCTATCTTTTACTTTACTATACCCTATTAAGCTATATATATTTCTAAAGGCTCTCTCTAACTTAATAGGAAATTTAGCTAGGGAGAAGGATAATAATAAGCTATAGTAGTGCAGTTACTATATAGAAATAGCTTGTTTTATACTATTGTTTTTTTTTTATTATTCTTTTTTTTTTTAATAGCTTTACTTAACTAAATAAACTTACTTTTACTAAGGTAAATATATATTATTGTATTAACCTATTTTGCTTATAATATAAGAGCTACTTAGCTATATAATAACTACTTATATTTCTTAATTAGGTTTCTTAAAGTAAAGTCTCTTTATAGCACCTATAAGTTTTCTATTTTATTATAGCCCTTTTACTTTACTAAGTATTTTTATTATTTACTCTTATATTTATAGGTTATTATTTATTTTACCTTATATACCTTAGTATCTTTCTTAAGAAGTAGCTATACTAGCATTACTTCTCCTTAGTATAGGTTACCTTTAAATAGCTTAAGGCTTATAATATTAAATATATTATATAGTTATAGTGTTAGAGGTAACTTAAGTTAGTAAGTAAGGCTATAATAACTAACGTTTTTAGTAATTTAGTAAGGTCTTAAATATCTTACTATAAGCTTTTAGCTTAGTTACTATAGGTTAATATTCTTTATAAAAAGGAGAATATAGTCTCTAATATTAAAGTCTATTAGCTTACACTTAGTATTATAGTATTTTATATACTAAGCTTAAGTGTTACTAAGTAGCTGCTTTATCTCTATATACTTAGCTTATAGTTCTTTTACTCTAATGTTTATATATTAATTAATAATATTTAATAGCTTAGTTACTTAGTCTAGTCCGCTAGGTTTATACCCTTATAGTAACTCTACTAATATATAGCTATAAGCTATGTAATAGCTAGTATTATATATAAATTATATAAGAGCTAAGTAGTTAAGCTAATTAGTCTATTCTATATATTTAAAAGCTTATAAATAGTGTTTTAAAATTTAGTTTATCCTTTTAGTTTAATTATTTATTTAAGGGTAAAATATAGTGCTAAGTAGCTACTTAGTTACTAAAAGGTAGTAAAAGGTTCTCTAGAATTTACTTATAAAAATAATACCCCTATTACTTATAATGCCTTTTAGTGCCCTATAATTTTAAAAGATATTCTTAATAAAAATAGTTACTAAGTTACTACTAGTTACCTTTATTATTATAGTAATATATAATATATACTTAGAAAATCTATTTACTACTACTAAAATTATATTATATATCTTACTATTTACTTATTTAACTAAAGGTAAGCTTATAATAAAATCTATTAAGATTTCTTAAAATAGTCTTTCTAGCATTAGTAATGCTACTAGCTTACTATAAAGTTAATGTAATCTTAGCTTATTAAGCTAATAATTTATATAATTACTAATATAGGTTTTAATATCCTATTTTAGCCCTAGCTAGAAATATTAGCTTATAACTTATCTAATTATCTTACTAACTCTATAATAGCCTACTATAGAGTTATTATAAGTTAGCTATAAAATCTTACTTCTTATACTAGCTAGGATATATACCTAGCCCTTATATAGTAGTAGCCTATTTCTATTAACTATTTATATAATACTCTTTAAAGGTATTAGTATTTTACTATTATTTAGTAGCTTTAATTACTACTATACTAAGGTATCCTTTAACTATATAGACTTTAAAGTCTTATATATTAAAGTAACTAATATTTTATAATTAGCTTAATTAGAGATTAACTTAGTAAAGGTTCTTTTAATAGCTAATAACTTTATTATAAGCTTTTAGTAGGTTTTTTCTTTAAGTAGAAGTCTACTATATAATAGGTAGGGCTAACCTATGTGCCTTATAGAGTTAAAGAGATATTTAGTTTTATTTTTTAAAACTCTAATATCTTAGCTACCTACCCCCTTACTTATAGTATATATACTATATATAAATTAGTCCTTTAGTAATATCTAGGTATTTAAACCTAAACTATTAGGCTTTAGGTATAAACTTATCTTATTATAAGGTTAGAGTATACTAACTCTAACTTATATTATCTTATATAATTTCTCTTATATTACTTACCCTTTAATCTTTAAAGAAAAGATTTAGGCTAGATATATTATATTTTACTTTATTATTACTTATATATAGCTTAGTTATAGCTTTTCTCTAGTAGGTAGTAAGGTTAGTTAGCATAATAATTTAGTAACCTCCTTCTAAATATTTAAGGTATTAGTTACTAGCTATATATTAGGGCTACGCTGCTTGCTAGCTATAAACTTAGTAAGAAATAGTAGTAAATATAATATATATACTTTAGCTACTGCTTCTTTTAAAAAGTAGTTTAGTCTTTAGAATAAGCTATTTATAGAATTTAGCTTGCTTAGTTGATATTTTATAATAAAGTTAAATAAGTATAGCTTATTAAGAGTATTTACTTAGTAGCTAAATAGCTTTAGCTTTATAGTAAAGTACTTATAGTTTAAGTAGTTTATAATCACTTAAATAGGGTGCTTTAAATAAGCTAAGTAATGCCTTTGTATTTAAAAAGCTTCCTAAATAGTAAGAAGCTTACTATTTAGTATTATATATTTTAATTCTAGCCTTAATAGCTTTTATAATATATAAGCTATAGAGTACTAGCTACTTAGCTATAGCTAAGCTATAATAGCTCTAATTATAAAGGCTAATATATTTATTTCTATCCTTAGTAGTGCCTTTAAATTAAAATAAATAAAAATAGGGGCTTTTAAAAACTTTTACTTAAGTTAATTAAATATAGCTAGCTTACTATTACTTAGCTATAAAGTCCCTTTATTATCTCCTTTTAATAAGTTAGTAAGTAGGATAGTAATTTTATTATATTTCTAAATAAAGTATTTATAGAATCCTATAAATCTAAAGAAATATTAAATATCTAATACACTATAAGGTAGCTGCTACTCTACTACTGCCTAAATACACTTAAGCTTTATTTTAATGCTATTAAGTGTTATTATAAAGCTAAGGAAGCTAATATATATTATAAAGAATTTATATTTATTAAGGTTAGTATAGAGCTTAGCCTCTTAAAGTTTCTATAAGGCTTATTTAATATACCCTTTATACATTACTAAGTCGCTACTATAGATTAAAATATTATTAAAATAAATAATATAGATAGTATTAATAAGCTCTTTTAATGCATTATTAATATATTTTTAGAAGGTAGTTAGTATATTT
Organism: Claviceps pusilla; assembly: GCA_018360225.1. NCBI lineage: Eukaryota > Fungi > Ascomycota > Sordariomycetes > Hypocreales > Clavicipitaceae > Claviceps > Claviceps pusilla. The sequence goes on along the minus strand of SRPW01000143.1, from coordinate 10,163 downwards.
ATAAAGCTAAAAGGCATTATAAGATATTTAAAATGCCTATATTAATAATAAAATACTATCTTTTACTTATTGCCTTTATAGATATATAGCTAATAGTATATATTTTTTAAGTTAATCTTTATTACTACCTTTACCCCTTTTAATTAGTTAAGGATTTCTAAAATTAGTAGTAATAGGGCCTTATCCTTCCTTATAACCTTATTAAGGCTATAATAGTTAATATATAGCCTAAGCTAACCTCCTTTCTTTAGTATAAATAAAATTAAGGCACCTAAAGGATTTATTAATTATTAAATCTATCCTTTTTACTATATATTAGTAAGATATTTATAGAGAACCTATAGCTTCTTCTTAGTAAGGTTATAAATTAGTCCCTAAGGGGGTGTCTTACTATTAATTAGCTTAATTATATATATTGTGACGGGGGAAAAAAGAACACACACCACACACCCAAAAGTGAAGGGTATGCACACAACCAAAGCTATCCCCGTCGTATTCCAGATTTCTTGTGTACGTAGATTCAGCTCTAGGTTATTAAGACTATACAGAAGAGGGATAATTAAATAGCTCTTTATTTAATTAGATAGTTTAAGTTATTAAAGACTAAAATAATAATATCCTTAAAATAAAATATAAATAATTATATTCTAGTAGTAACTAGAATTATAATAATTAATAGTATTATAGTAATAAGTGCTTCTATACCTATACCTTAGAAAAGAAAAATAAGAAATAAATAGGTTTTCTAACTATTTAAGGGCTTAGAACCTATTTATATTATTTAATTAGATAGTTTAACTATACTATACTAAGGTCTTACTCCTTTAGCTACTATAATACCTTCTTCTAAATAACTATAAACTAAATCCCTTCTTTTATAATATAATACCTCCCTAGGCTTATAGTAATATAAAAACCACTATAAACTAATAAAACTAATAATAATAGAACTTAAATAAAATAAGAATTTTATAATTAAATAGTTTTATAGTATCCTTTAGTTTAAACTTATACCTTTAGTCTTCTTTAATAATTTAAGTATTATTAAACTTCCTTATATTTTATAAGTCTTATATGCTTTCTTTAGTATAACTAGTTAACTATTAATTATATTATAATATTACTAAGCTCTTTTTATATAAGAATCTATACCTTATTTATCCCCCTTAACTATATCTTATACCTTAGTTATAATTTCCTTCTAAGCTTTATAGTAAACTAGTTTTAAAGGGATAATTAATAAGTATATACTAAAAAATAGAGAAAAAGCTAAAATATTACACTAAGTAATTTTTTTATTATATAGTTATAGTAGTAAACTTATTATAATAGTATAAATAGTAGGTTTAAGACTAATATCTTTTATTACTACTATAAGTGTATAATAATTTAGATTCTATTCCTTAGCTTTTAATTTATTAAATTATTTAAATTATAGCTATTTACTATAATTAGTATTATATAGCTTTTAAAGCAATATAGCCTTAACTTTAGCCTCTTTTTAAATATATTAAGCAATATTATTATTTAGTTCTTATTAAGCATTTTTTATAAATTCCTCCTAATATTACTATTAAAGGGCTTTTTTTTATTCTTAAAGCCTATTAAATAAGGGAGTAGAAATTATAGAGATTTTTATAAAAGTACTAAGAGATAATATACTATGCTTATATTACCTATAGGCTTTTTAAGGGAATTAGCTAGGCTTTTCTAAAAGTATAAGTACTATTAACTTATTACTTTATTTAAAAGTAAGAGATAACTATAGTAAGAGTAAATATTATAATGCTTAAAGTAGTAATAATAACTAACTAAGGGGAGAAAGTATATTTTAATTAAATAGTAAAGGTAGAATAAGTAGTTAAGAAGGAGGCTAACTTATTTTTTAAAGGGTTATAACTATTTTAAGCTTCTACCTTCTATAAATTAATTAGCTAAGAATAATTTTATTAATAATTTAAGGTTTAAAGTAAAGTAAAGGAGTTATAGATTAATAAGAATTCTATAACCTTATATTATAGAATTATACTTATATAGAATTATATATTATAATATATTTAATATTGCTTAACTTATAGTTTTAAGTAGAAAGCACTAAAAATAAAAACTAGCCTTTACTAGTAGTTTAGCTAAAAACCTAAGGGAGAAGGAATTTTCCCTTAGGTATTTAATAAAAATAGCTAATATTAAACTAAGCATATTAATGCCCTTTATTATAATTAAATAGTATAGTATATCCTAACTTATTTACTGCTATATTAGTAAGAATGTAAAGAGTTCTTTTTATTCTAAAGCTATATATAGAAGGGTTATTAAGAATATTATTTATAAATACTTACTAGTATAAGGGAAGTTTAAAGCAGTTAGCCTATTGTTTAAGAAAGTATACTCCTAGAATATTTTTAATTAAAATCTTTATTTTTTATTATTTCTTTAAAATCTTTATAAAGTAAATGCTAAAAAGGCTTTAAAGAGTATAAATAAAAAATATAAGATAAGTCTAACTATATTTATATAAGCTATTTTAAGAAGGCCCTAGTACTATAATAGCCCTAAATTAATATAGGTAGTTTAATTACTATAAAACCTATTTAAATCCCTTTATAAATTTTTTAAATTTAGTTTTATAACTAGTAGGAAGAGTATTATAAAAGTATAAGTATTCTTTATAGTAATTAAAAATAAAAGTAGTTTAATAATTTATAAAATAAATAAATCCTTTAATTAAGCGCTTACTATACTAGGCTTAATAAAGTAGGTATATATTTAATTAGCTACTATACTATATATTAATAAGGTTATTACTTAAAAGCCTATAGTATATTCTAGAAGTTTTATTTTTATATATTTTAATTATAATATTTTTATTATTAATATAAAATTTAAAAGGGAGAATAATAATATATTTTTTAAGGCTTTATATAATAATCCTTTCTATAGTAATAAGGGTAAACTAGTTAAGCTAGTTATATCTATAGCTAGTAAAGAGGGCATAGAGAAGGCTATAAATATTATTTAAATAACTAGTTTAAGTTAATTTAATCTAACTATTATTAATTAGCTTAACTTCTATAAAGTTATTTAGGTTAAATTAATAAGGGTTAAAGTATATAATAAAGGCTGCTTAGTAAAATCTTAGCTAAAAAATAGTAAGCTAGGCTAAGAATATTTAATTAAGTAATATATTAATAAGTAAAGCCTTTATAGTAGTGTAAAAGGCACTAAACTTATTATAGAATTTAGCTAGAGTAGTAAGGGTAGGTAAGCTTTATAGTAAGAAATAATTTACCTTACTAGGTATAATATAATAGATATTTTAAGGGATTCTATACTACTAAGGGATATAGTTATTTATTTTATAATTTAATTAAATAGTTAAAATATAGAAGAAGTAAGGAAATAAAATTTATAATCTTTTTTTTATAAAAAAGTAAAATTTATAGGCTTAAAAGTAAAGGAATATAATAAGATATTAAGTAATAAAATAAGATAGGTAATAGTAATAATAATAGTAAAAGAGAGGGAGTATATTAATAGCTTATATAAGAGAAAGCTTAAGAGGCTAGGTTATAAAGAAATAAATAAAAAGAAAAGAGAGAGAATAAGGAAGTAGAGTAGGGCTATATATTTGTTATAATAATATAGTTTATTAATATTCTTTAAGTAGGCTAGCTATTAGGTAAACTATTTAATTAGTTACTAGCTATTAGCCTATAAGTAGTAATTTATAGCACTAGCCTTATATATAAGACTCTTCCTTTCCTTAAGTATAGCTTCTTTTTATTATATTTCTTTCTTTTTACTTCTTTTCCCTTTTAACTTCTTCTTAGTAGTCTTTATAAACTATTAATTATAGATTATTTTAATTACCCTTGCTCTTAGCTTTCTAATATTATTAATATTATTACTTAGAAGCTTAAAGAGTAGTCCCTATCTTTCTTTAATAATCTTACTTAGTGTAATAAAGGTAAGATCTTCTATATAACTATTAGAACTTATATAGTATATAAACTATTTAATTAAATAGTATAAAATAAAACTAATAAACTAAAAGTTCTATTATTTTTTCTAAATCTTTATACTTAGTAGTATTAATATTAGTAAAGGTAGAGTTTCTATATATTTACTAATAAGCCTTTAAAAGAAAAAGCTTAAGAAATAGCTAAAGCACTTTATAAATTTCTTTAGAGCTATAAACCCTTAGGAAGACCTTTTTAGAGATATTCTATATACTTATTCTAAGCTCTAGAGCTCTACCTATACTAGAAAATAGTATAGTAGCGTTATTATCCCTATAAAGCTTATATATCCTAAGGGATACTTTATAATAGCTATTATTAAGTGCCTTAAACAAAAGCTATTATTCCTTATATAAATATATAGGTAGATAAATACTATATTCTACTCTTCCTATATTAATATATATCTAAAGATAATTATAGCCTTTAGTAAGTATATAAGCATGCCTTATTATAAATATATTTCCTTTAGAAGGGTCTATAATAATATATATAGTAATTATATTTAAAAGTTTAAGAATTATAAGTAGGTACGCGCTTAGGGCTATTGCTTAGAAGCTAGTAAATCTTATCCCTTTACTCCCTTTCTTAGGAAAGAGGCTGCTTTTATTAATATAAAGAAGAAATATTTAGATATTAAATTACTTAATTTTAGTAGCTTAACTCAAGATATAGCACCTATTATCCTTATTAATATGCCTTCCCCCTATTTTATATTAAAGAAATAAATAAGCTAAATTTATTTATAAGTATAGCTAAATATAAAGAGTTATTAAGAAGAAAGGGGGGGACGTTAAGGTAGGGAGGAGCTTAGGTTAAAGTTAAGCAGGTAGACTATTTAATTGAATAAAAAAGTAATAAAAAAAAGAAAAGAAAAAAAATAATAAGAATCTTAAATAAAACTTTTTTCTTCTTTTCCTTTTATAACACTAATAAATATAGAAAAAAAGGGTTAAACCTTAAGTAAAAGAATTCCTAAAATAACTAGTTAAATAGTTAATAAGGTATAATATAAATAATAAAACTAAGGGATTAAATAAAATAAGGAAAAACTATAGCGCTTCCCCCTTCCTAGGTAATAAGGTAGACAGTGCCTTACTATTAAAAGAAATAAAAGACTATAATAAAGTAAAATTAAATATATTAAGGGGAAAGAAAAAGGAAGAAAAATAATAGGGAAAGAATAGAGAAGGTTTAATAGGTTAGTAATTAAGGGAAAGATAATATGCCTAATATTAGAGTTGCTATTTATTAGTAAGTTCTAGTATCTATACTTTAATTTAGTAATAGGGATACTGTTAAGGTAGTATACTTACCTCCCTATCTAAAGAATCCTTATCTTTTAAGATACCCCTTAAAAGAGGGGTTTTATTAGAATAGGAAACTATTTAATTAAATATATTATAATTAGTATTTAATAGGAGTAAGGCTGTAAGTTTATTATTTAAGTCTATAGAAGTTATACTATAATTAGCTAGTTAATATAGCTAGTTATTAGTAAAGGAAGTCTACTAACTATTACTATTAAGAATAAACTTCTTAATATAATCTCTATTAACTATTTTATTAAGAATAATTCTATTTAAAGTTTAGAGCCTATACGCTTTTATAATTAGTGCCTAACTATAGATTTAAAAAGGGCTATTTTATCTTATTATTAATTTCCTAGTTAAGGATATATCTATTATAAAATGCATATTATATATAAGAATAAGATCACTTAGAACTAATTAATTAGACTTCTTATAAATAAAGGCTGCTTATTTTTTATTAAACCTAGCTATAAGCTATTATTAAAACTAAAGTACCTTTTTCTATATAGCTATAATATCTATATCCTTTTAGTTAAAAATATAGACCCTAGCTTTAAATAGGTTCTATATTATAGTTACCTTATCCTAGTTAATAAGTTACTAGGTTAAAAATTCTATTTTAAAAAGTAGCAAAGGTTCCTATCTATAAATAAGGTAAAAGGCTAATTAACTATAAGAGGACCTAATTATAATATAATTAATAAGGAGAGCTTATTTAAAATACTTTAGCTATTTTTTATTTAAACTACTTAATTTAGTAAGTATAGAAGCTAGGGACTAATGCCCTACTTTTATAAAGCTATTTGCTTTAGAGTTATAACTAAAGGTCTATATCCCTTATATACTAAGCTATGCTAAGGTATTACTAAGCTTCCCTTTTATCTCTAAACCTTTATTATAAATAATAAATAGTATTAATCTAAATTTACTAATTAAAGTATTAAAAAAGCAGTAAATAGCTTCTATTATAGCAGTATAAACTAATTTAGCTTTAATTTATTCTATAAAGTTATATTAAGCTTCTAAAAGGTATTTATACCTATAATTAAATAGTAAGTATTAAGTATTAATATATATCTTACTTATAGGGTTGCCTAAAGCAATAGGTATTATAAGCTTATAAGGGCGCTATAGTGTAAATATTTAGTATACTTTATAGCATTATAGTATTTCCTATATAGTATTCTATATTCCTCTTTAATAGTACCTTTATCTTACTACTTAGTAAACTACTTTTACTTCTTTATAAGCTATTAAAAGGTAAATCTTCTTAATAATAAACCGCTACTTATTTAGGTTATTAATAATAAGCACTAGGCCTTTTAAAAAGCCTATAGGTTTTTTATAAAGCTTAGCGCTATTAATAAAAAAATATAATACCTTTCTTTTTAATACTCTAAACTTCTTTATTAAATAATTAAATAATTTATTTAAAGTTATAAGGTAAGAAATAATTTATTATAACTTAAGGGTATAATAGGTAGTATCTACCTGCTTAAGTTAATTAATATAAAGCTATAAATTAATAAATTACTTAATATCTTCCTTAATAACCCTATTAAGGTTATTAAATAGCTTAGGACCTTTTTAAAATAACCTATTAATAGCTAAATATTACTTTCTAGGGATATATTAAACCTTAAAGTTAAATAAAAGAATATAGCTAAGCTAATAAATAATAATAGTACTAGGGATATTATTAATAGTACCCTAAAGTTAATACTTTAGAACTATTAAATTAATGTTTAAAATAAAACGTATACTAAAGAGGTAAATTTAAAGCCTATAAAGAGTATAAAGTAAAGCCTAATATTTCTATTTAGTTATATTATATTTAATTTCTATATTATTCTATATACTACTTTTAAACTATATAGAATATTACTTATTATTAACCTTCTATAATAGCGTAGCACCCTAACTAATATTATTAGCATTAATTATAAGTATAATATTACTATAACTATTAAATAGATTAATTAATTATAATATTAAAGTAGTTATAATAGTATTAATAACTTTCCTTATTACTTCTTTATATTCTAAACCCTATTTCTAGGTAGTGTTTTTATATAGGAGATATATTAAAGGTAGTATAATTATAGTAAAATAAAGTATTTAAAAATAGTAAAAAGTAGTAAAACTAAGGAAAAAGTAAATATCCCTTATATTTTAATAAGTAACCTATTCCTTAAGCTTAATAATCTTTTCCTTAGTAAGCCTATATTTATATATACTATAAATATAGCTAATAACTATAGCTATAAATTAATAGAATTTACTCTTAATAGTAAATATAATATAACTAATAAGCTTTAAGTTTAAAAGTATATTATTTAAATTAATTAAATACTTTATAATATATTCTTAAACTCTAAGTAGGGTTTTAGCATTATTATATATAGTAATAAGTCCTTTTACTATAATATTATTAAGGAAGGGCATATATACTTAGAGTATTAAGTTAAAGAGAATATACCTTATAATCTTAATAAATTATATAACTAAATTTATAGCTCTTTAAGGTAGGTAATATAGCCTTAAGAGCTTAATTAGAGTTATAACTATAGTAAGGTCCTAACTTATTATAGCTAGTTTTACCTAGTTATATCTAGAGAGAAAATTAATAAAAAAAAGCATTTTATATATTAAAAATTCTTTACTAAATACTTTAGCACCCTATAGGATACCTATATCCCTAATTATAATACTATTATACTTTATTATAGATAGAATTAACCTAATCCCCCTATCTTTCTTTATAATAAAAAAATAAAGATTTTAATAAAAACTATAAGATTTTTCTAATAAACTATAATTTAACTTTTTCTTTAATAACTTAACTAATTTTAACTAAAGAGTAAGGGGAATAGGAATAGACTAAGCTTACTAAGCTAAATACTTTATAACTTTAATAACTTAGAGTAGTATAATAAAAGGGTTAACCTTACTAATATATAATAAGTTCTAACTTAAAGCAGCCTCTTTATTACTAAGGATTTCCTTAAAAACATTAAGTTCTTAAAGTATAAAATATTTCTTTATTATAGTAATTATTTAATTAAGTCTTTTTTAGGTTAAATAAAACCTTTAAGGGTGTTTAAAAAACTATTTTATAATAAATTCTTTATACTTTTTATTAGTGTTAAGGCGTTCCTTAACTATATTCTATTTCTTTATTTTTTATTTTAAATCTCCTTTAGGGACTAATCTATTAAAGGGAGTATTATTAAGGGGGTGTACCTTTTAGCTAATATACTTATATATAGTGTTTACCTTTAAATTAAATATTTATATTTATTAAAATAATTAGATTTCCTTAGCAGTAGTATTTAGTTAGGCTTTCTAGCTTTTAAGAGCTTACTTAAAGATAAGCGGTAAAACCTGTTACGTGCTGGATGTCACACGTAAATTAGGGGTACTCATACAATAGGTGCAGTACGTCATGAAGTCATAAAGAGAGGGAACACTTAAGTCACAAGTAGGTGGTTGAGTGTATATATAGTTAAAGTTATTTATTACTAGAAGAAAGGGGGCGGAACCCTCCTATATATAGTAGGTTCTACTATTGTATATAGACTGTAATAGGTCCCCCCTTTATAGAAGAAAATATAGCTTATTCTAAGCTACCTAAATTAAGAAAGAAAAGAAAAGAAAGGAAAGAAAGCAAGTTTATAGTAATCTATATATAAAGTTAAGAAACTAGAAGAAAAAAAGAAATAAGCTATAGGAGTCTGTATATAGCTAGGTTATAGACTAACCTATAGAAGTTATATAAATAAGGAAAAGGAATATATATAAGTAAGTTAGTATAGATATCTATATTCCCTATAGAACCGTTAAATCCTCTAAGGTTTACCTTTAGCGTACTACTATATTCCGCGCTATCACTACTCACTTCTATTGCCTAAAAATGTATTACTATTACTAGAGGACTTATTACTACTAGCTACTCTAGAGTTATTAAGGTCTATAGCATAGCTTTAGTATACTATTATAAAGTAAATATCCCTAGCAAGGGAGCGCTAAACTATAGGGTTAGCTAGGACCCTTTTAAAGATTTCCTACCCTTTATAGTTAGCTATAGTATTAAAGGTATATATATTAAGGGTTATAACTATAGCCTTAGCTTCTTCCTAATATTAGGTAAACTCTACGTTATTATAGAAATATACTATACTAAAGTTAAGCTTTTACTCTGTTTTAGGGGCACTTATACTATATTAATCCTTTTAGGTATTATTAGTATAAAAGTTATAGGTTATTCTATTAGCTAGCGTTTAGATACAGGCAGTAAGTGTTTAGACTTTCTTAATGCTAATGTAGAGAACCTTATAATAGACACTAGTAAGATATAAGCAATGCTTAATAAAGATGCTAGCGCAGTCTCCTACTAATTTATAATAGGTAAGGGGAATATATTTAGCATTAGAATAGTTATAGGTCTTAGCAAGATAAATAAAGAAATTAATAAGCTACTAGGCATATAGGATTCTAGGGAGGATAATTTTATTTTAGAGGTTTATTATATCCTTAATACTGCTTCTAGCATAGGTCTAAAGGTCTTACCTAGTAAAAGTTTTATTAATATAAATAGTAATAGTTAAAGGAAGCTAAATAAAAGTATTTATACTAAGTTCCACAACATAGCAAATAAAAGCTATGTTTAGCTCTAGCAGGCTGCTGTTTATTAGGAGGCAGTGTAATCTATAAACCTTATAAAGTAGGAAGGTCCTATAGAAACTGTTGAAAATAACAGGGTTATTTACAGGGGATTCCTCACTATTAGTGCTATAATTATAGCGCTGATAGAAGCACTTTATAGGGGGCT
>SRPW01000142.1:0-36940 GCA_018360225.1 Claviceps pusilla | reverse complement strand
CCTATAGAAATTAATAGCTATATAAAATAAATAATAGCTAAGCTTTAATTTATTATAAACCTAGTAGTTTTAAGGGAACCTTAAGGCAGTCTTAGGCTAAACCTATAATAAAATTACTATGCTAAAAAAGCTACCCTAAACGCTAAGAGAGTATTATAATAGTAGTGGATATCTTATATTAAGGAGAACTAGTAACTTACTATTAATATAGCTTAGATATAATACTAAACTATTAGTAATAAAAGGTATAGTGCCTAGCGCTTTACTATTAAAGTAGCTACTGCCTATAGAGGAGACCTATAGAAACTTAAACGCTAGGTATAGCTTTATAGTAAACTACTACTAGAATAGTAGTAAATCCCTATACTTATTTAAGGTAAGGGTATAGATGCTATAACTACTAAGTTATACTAAGAGAAAGTAGCTACACTAGCTAACTATTTCTTCTCTTTCTCCTAAGCTTAACTTAATAATATACTAAAGGATTTTAATAATTACCTTAATACTATAACGTTTTTAATAAAAGACTACTTTAATACTAATAAAATCTATAGTATTATTAAAAGCCTAGCTAGCTAAAAGGCATTAAAACTAAATAAACTTCTAGCTAAATACCTTAAAGTATATAGTAAGCTACTAGCTAGGACCCTTGCCTACTTACTTAATATATACTACTATATTAGCTACTATTTAGCTTTATTTTAGTAAGTAAAAGTTATTATTTTTTATAAGCTAGGTAAGACCTTAATAAAGTAGTAAAGAGTAAGGGCCTAATGCTTTATTTTACTTCTTAGTATTATTAGTAAAGTAATAAAGGTAGTAGTAGTAAGTTAGCTTACCCTTATAGCTAAATTAAGTAGCATATTACCTAACCTATAAATAGGTAATAGAGTGGATAGGTTAATAAAGGTTATACTAAGTATTTTAATAGAATTAGTGTATATAGCGTAGCACTATAGTAGTATTATATTACTACTCTAACTAAATATATTAATAGCCTTTAACACTATTTACTATAAGAGATTAACTTATACCCTTATAGCTACTAGAATCCCTATATAAATAGTAATATAAACTTACTCCTTTACTACTAAATATATTACTAACCTTTATTTTAATAGTAAATCTATAAGCCCCTTACTTATAACTATAGATATACTATAGGGGTCTCTAATCTCTCCTATTCTCTTCCTACTTTATATTACCCCCTTATATACTAAGCTCTAGGTAGTATATTCTATACTTATTATAAACTTCTTTAATAATATAAATATACTTATATATAAGCATACAGTAAAGGAGATATAGAATTGCCTTAAGGCTACCTAAGTAATTTACTAAAACTAGTCCTAAAAATTAGGTTTTAAGTTTAATTTAGAGAAAAGCAAACTTATATACTTTACTAGGTAGCACGCTATAATTATATTACTAGTCTAACTTAGCACTAATATAATATAACTAGTTTAGTCTACTTACTTTCTTAAGGTATAGGTTTATTATAAGCTTTACTAGAAAGTATACTAAAGTTAAGTTAAGTTAAAACTAGTATAGTAGTAGCTTATACTTATATTGCTAGTAGCTTTAACCTAGGGATACTTATTATATAATATATAACTCTTATATATATAGGTTATTTAGAGTATAATTATATATAGTATAGAATTATACTATACCCCTACTAAAGTTAGTAGTAAAGCTAAGAGTATAGCTAAGGTATTTATTTTTAAATAAACTAAGTGCTTAAAAATAGTAACTAGTATATTTAAGGTAATACTATATACCCTAGTTAAAACTAAGGCAGCTATAGCCCTAATTAACCTCTACCTTAACTACTATTTACTTTACTTTTACTAATAAATAAAAGCTAATAGAATAGCTAAGCATATCTACAGTGCCTACGCTATAATAGTGGCTTAACTTAAATATAAACTAATACACTAAGGGTATAGCTACTTACTATACCTAAATAACTACCTAAACTATATATTATTCCTAAACTAACCCTATAATTACCTACTAAAGCCCTTTTTAACTAAAGCGCTTACTCTAGAATAGAAGGACTATTAGTATTAAAAGTAGGCTACTATATAGGCACGCTAAACTAACATTAACTATATAGTAGTAGAGCTTAACCCTAGCTTTACTTTTACTACTAAAGTTATCTACCTTTACTTAGGCCTAACTAAGTATAAATCTATAGCGCTTATATAAATATATATAGAATAAATTAAACTTAACGCTTTCCTCTTTAGCTAATGCATTCCTAAGGTAGAATTACTAATATATAGCTACTAGGCTAATAATAAAAACCATTACTATATTCTACTATCTTATAAAAATTTTAACTATCTCTGCTCTATTAATATAAGCATGCACCTAATATAAAACTAATGTAAAGTTAAGGAGGCTTTAAAAAATAATAAGCTAGTAACTACTCTTACTAAGTAGCTTATTTTAATAGGGCATATCCCTTAGTTTTAGCTTATAAAAAGCTTATAAAATTAATAGGCTAAGGATATTAAAGATATAATACTATATAGCACCTAGCGTAGCATAGGTATAGAGGCAGCAGGAAGCTATATAGATATTATAGCTAGCATAGATTATTAAGGTATATAACTTATTTTTAAAGAAAAACAAATATAGTAGCTAAGATAATAAAAAATAGGTATAATACACCTACGCTAGCCCTAGGCCTATACCCCCTTAGCCCCTAGCTCCCCCCTTTCCTCCTCTACCCCCTCCCCCTTCTCCTCCTTTACTACCTCCTTTATATAGCCCTATATAGTAACTATAGTAAGCCTATTCTATAAAATATTATTTAATTCTTTTAGTATATTAGTAATATAGTAGGTTTATAATAGTAGCTTACCCTTAACTAAGGTTAAGGCTAAGGCTACTATAGTATTACTACTAACCTATATTACTATATTAGTAGATAAGCCTACCTACTTTATAAGTTAAACTGCCTTTTTCTAAGTAGTGTTATACTTTATAGCCTAGCTATATATTAGTATTACATTAGTATTACTATAAAACTATATCTTAGCTGCTCTATACTTATATTAATAGACTCCCTAAAGGTATAAAGGTTCTATATATTTATAACTTATTTAATAGCCTCTTAGTATAATATAATATTTAGATTTAGCTATAGAATTAATTAGCTACTGCCTAGCTACTAATATAGATAAAGGATATAATATTTATACCTAAATAAGTCTTTTTTACTTTTATATACTTAAAGTATATACTATTAATACCTACTTAACTTAGTAATAGGAGTAGTATAGGTTAGAAGGGAGCACTAACCTTTAGTGCTATAGCACTATTTTTTAATATTTTTAGCTTATATTAAGCAAGCTTTATAGGGCTAGGCCTATAATTAGCCTAGCTATATAAGGGTTAATAGCAGTAGTATATTAGAAAGGGACTAGTACTTACCCTAAGTATAATAATTAATTTTATTATAAGAGTAGGCAGTATCTTTAATAACACTATAGTTAGTTTAGAGCAGCAATAGAGTAGCACTGTTATAAAAATAGGAATAGGGGTATACTTATAATAGAAGTAATAAATAAAGAAGGAAGAAAAAAGGGAAGAGCTTAAAAATAAAGAGAAAAGAGTAAATATAGTATTTCTTTCTCTTTCTATTATATAACTAATAAATAGCTAATAGTTAATTTAATAATAGCTAGCTGCTAGCTAATATAGCTAATACTATAAAGGTATAGAAGCTAAAGGAAGGTTTTAGGTAAGAAGGTAGTAACTTAGGGGAATTAGCTAGGGACTAGTGTAGAAAATAGGCTAAGCACTTAAGGTAACTTACTATAACTTATAGACTACCCCTAAGGGCAATCTATATTATTACCACACCTCTACTAACCTAGTCTAATTCCTATTTTATACTATATACTCTCCTATAATACTAGTTAAGTTTAGCTAGCGGCGCACTACTTCTTATAATTAGAACTAGCGCAGAGCTACTATAGCTCCGCTATAGAATATAGAAAAAGGTTATATATAGGTTTTCCTCCCTGTGCTAGGGTTTTTCCTATATAGTTTAAGTAGTGGAGGTACTAGTATTGGGCTCACAAGCCTAACTAGTGTAATAATAATAATAATAATATATTACCTTTTAGATTATAAATTCTCTAAAAAGTATAATAAAATATTTTTATAATAAGCGTTATATACTTATATTATTAGTAAAGGAAGTTGTTGGAATCGCTGCATTCTATGACAACGTGGCACAGCCGGGAAGAGCCGGATTTGCGGCCACATTAGCCGCGGAATCCGACTCTTCTGATTGGTCCGCGTGTGCAGAGTTTTCACCGCAGAATCCAATAGCATTTTTGTAGCCTTAACGCTAGCTATAAAATGCCCCTTTAGATAGCACCAATTAGGATAGAATTAGACCTTTTTACAAATACTTTCCTAGACCCTACGTTGTGTTACTAAGTCTTAGATCCACCTAGTATTCCTTAGAGAATTACTAGTATCCTAAGGAATACTAACACTAATTAGTGGGTTGCATCTATCCTTAGGATACATTATCCTATAGATTTATAAGGATTTACTTAGAAGAGACAGAACTCCTATTACGCTTATAGGGAGAATTTATGCTAAAAAAAGATAGATTCCTTTGCTAGTTTAGCTAGTATTAGACTTCTAAAAACGTAGCTTTCTTATAATAGAAATAGATTCCTTTGCTAGTTTAGCTAGTATTAACCTTCTAGAATATAGAATTCTTTATAATTTATACTGTTATCTATAGGAAAACCCTTATTTATCTTACTAACTAACCCTTTATTATACTAAAGCTTATATAGGGATTATAAAACTAGAACGCTAAATCTCAACCAAAGCTAGTTAAAAACTACATAAAACATCTAATTATAAGGATGTCTTTACATAGAAATAATAAGGAATTCTAAGATTTGTTAAGGAATCTTATATAAAGTGCCCCTAATACTGCTTTATTGTAAGTGTTACTAAATTCCCTCCCTAAGATTATATATAAATATACAAATATTCTTACCCTAGAATGGAAAACATACTAGGATAATATACTAGAAAAACATAAGGATTAGTAGTATATTAATAATTAGGCTGCTTTTATTCTCTACTAATATAACATTTTAAAGTGGAAAAACCTCTAACTCTTTAATGCTCTCTATAAAGACTTTAAAGGTTAGACTGCTAACGATTTTTAACGAATTCTAATAACATTATAAAAGGACTTACGGAATTTCCTTCTTACTAATAGTGTACTAATTTTGTTAATAAGAGGTTCGCAATACACTACTTCTCTTGCTGCTCTTGTTAACGCATTAGAAGAACAGATTAAACGCTAGTTCCCTAGTTAATCTATATAATACTAACCGCAAATTCCTATTCCCCTATAAGTAAGAAGCATTATTAATGATTTCTAATTAATTGATTAATAGATTTGTAAGGAATCTAAGTTATTATTATTATTATTATTGTTACACTAGTTAGGCTTGTGAGCCTAATACTAGTACCTCCGCTACTTAAACTATATAGGAAAAACCCTAGCATAGGGAGGAAAACCTATATATAACCTTTTTCTATGTTTTATAGCAGAGCTATAGTAGCTTTACGCTAGTTCTAATTATAAGAAGTAGTACGCTGCTAGCTAAACTTAACTAGTATTATAGGAGAGTGTATAGTATAAAATAGGAATTAGACTAAATTAGTAGAGGCATAGTAATAATATAGATTGCCCTTAGGGGTAGTCTATAAGTTATAGTAAGTTACCTTAAGTGCTTAGCCTATTTTCTATACTAGTCCTTAGCTAATTCCCTTAGGTTACTACTTCCTTATTTAAAATCTTCCTTTAGCTTCTATACCTCTATAGTATTAGCTATACTAGCTAGTAGCTAGCTATTATTAAACTAATTATTAGCTATTTATTAGTTATATAATAAAAAGAGAAAGAAACACTATATTTTCTCTTTTCTCCTTATTTTTAGGCTCTTCCCTTTTTTCTTCCTTCTTTATTTATTGCTTCTATTATAAATATACCTTTATTCCTATTTTTATAGTAGTGCTGCCCTATTACTACCCTAAACTAACTATAGTGTTATTAAAAATGCTGCCTACTCTTACAATAAAATTAATTATTATACTTAGGGTAAGTACTAGTCCCTTTCTAATACACTACTGCTATTAACCCTTATATAGCTAGGCTAATTATAGGCCTAGCCCTATAAAGCTTACTTAATATAAGCTAAAAACATTAAAAAACAGTGCTATAGCACTAAAGGTTAGTACCCCCTTCTAACCTATATTACTCTTATTACTAAGTTAAGTAGGTATTAATAATATATACTTTAAGTATATAAAAGTAAAAAAGACTTATTTAGATATAAGTATTATATCTTTTATTTATATTAGTAGCTAGGTAGTAGCTAATTAGTTTTATAGCTAAATTTAAATATTATATTATACTAAAAGGCTATTAAATAAGTTATAAATATATAGAACCTTTATGCCTTTAGGGAGTTTATTAATATAAGTATAAGGTAGCTAAGATATAGTTTTACTATAATACTAATATAATACTAATATATAGCTAAGCTATAAAGTATAATGCTACTTAGAAAGAGGTAGTCTAACTTATAAAGTAAGTAGGCTTATTTACTAATATAGTAATATAGGTTAGTAGTAGTGCTATAGTAGCCTTAGCCTTAACCTTAGTTAAGGGTAAGCTATTACTATAAACCTATTATATTACTAATATACTAAAGGAATTAAATAATATTCTATAGAATAGGCTTATTATAGTTACTATATAGAATTATATAAAAAAGGTAGTAAAGGAGAAGGAGGGGGAGGGGGTAAAGGAGAAGAGGGGGGAGCTAGGGGCTAAGGGGGTATAGGCCTAGGGCTAGTGTAGGTACATTACGCTTATTTTCTATTATCTTAGCTACTATATTTATTTTTCTTTAAAAATAAGTTATATATCCTAATAATCTATACTAGCTATAATATCTATATAGCTTCCTACTACCTCTATATATATACTATACTAAGTGCTATATAGTATTATATCCTTAATATTCTTAGCTTATTAATTTTATAAGCTTTTTATAAGCTAAAACTAAGGAATATACCTTATTAAAATAAGCTACTTAGTAAAAGTAGTTACTAGCTTATTATTTTCTAAAGCCTCCCTAACTTTATACTAGTTTTATACTAGGTATATACTTATATTAATAGGGTAAAGATAGTTAAAATTTTTATAAGATAGTAAAATATAGTAATAGTTTTTATTATTAGCCTAGTAGCTATATATTAGTAATTCTACTTTAGAAATATATTAGCTAAAGAGGAAAGCATTAAGTTTAATTTATTTTATATATATTTATATAAATACTATAGATTTATACTTAATTAAGCCTAAGTAAAAGCAAACTACTTTAGCAGTAAAAATAAAGCTAAGGTTAAGCTTTACTACTATATAGTTAATATTAATTTAGTATGCCTATATAGCAGCCTACTCTTAGTATTAATAGTTTTTTTATTCTAAGGTAAGCGCTTTAGTTAAAGAGGGCTTTAGTAAGTAATTATAAGGTTAGTTTAGAAATAGTATATAGTTTAAGTAATTATTTAAATATAGTAGGTAGCTATGCCCTTAGTACGTTAGTCTACATCTAAGTTAAGCCGCTATTATAGCGCAGGCGCTATAAATACGCTTAGCTATCCTATTAGCTTCTATTTATTAGTAAAAGCAAAGTAAACGGTAGTTAAGGTAGAGGTTAATTAGGGCCACGGCCGCCTCGGTTTTAACTAGGGCACGCGGCGTTGCCTTAAATGCACCGGTTACCGTTCTTAGGCACTTAGTCTGTTCGGAAATAAACGCCTTAGCTATACCCCTTGCAGTGCGCCGCTCGATTCGGCCGCGAGGGTAAGCCGACTCGCCACCGCTGCCTCCATCACTTTACTAACAATACTAAGAAGTGAGATAGGGCGCTAGGCCCCTGCTCTTTGCTGCTCCGTTAGGGTTTTGCTTAGTTTGCAAAGAATAATAACTTTTACTTGCTAGAATAAAGCTAGGTAGTAGCTAATGCAGCAGTATATATTAAGTAAGTAGGTAAGGGTTCTAGCTAGTAGCTTGCTATATACTTTAAGGTATTTAGCTAAAAGTTTATCTAGTTCTAATGCCTTTTAGCTAGCTAGGTTTTTAATAATACTATAGATTTTATTAGTATTAAAATAGTTTTCTAATAGAAACATTATAGTATTAAGGTAATTATTAAAATCCTTTAGTATATTATTAAGTTAGGCTTAGGAGGAAGGGAAGAAATAGTTAGCTAGTATAGCTACTTTCTCTTAGTATAACTTAGTAGTTATAGTGTTTATACCCTTACTTTAAATAAAAGTAGGGATTTACTATTATTTTAATAGTAGTTTACTATAGAGCTATACCTAGTATTTAAGTTTCTATAGGTCTCCTTTATAGGTAGTAGCTACTTTAATAATAAAGTACTAGGCACTATACCTTTTATTACTAATAGTTTAGTACTATATCTAGGCTATATTAGTAGTAAGTTACTAATTCTTTTTAGTATAGGATATCTACTACTATTATAATACTCTCTTAGCGTTCTAAGTAGCTTCTTTAGTATAGTAATTTTATTATAGGTTTAGCTTAGAATTACCTTAAGGTTCCCTTAAAACTACTAGGTTTATAATAAATTAAAGCTTAGCTATTATTTATTTTATATAGCTATTAATTTCTATAGGTATTTAAAGTAGAGGTTTAGTAAGGTTATAGTAGAACTATATTACTACCTTAGCTATTATAAGGTTATTTTCTATATATAACTATTTAAAATAAAGTAAGTAGTTACTATATAGCCTTAGGCTAGTGCTAATATAAATAAGCTATAGAATATAGTTAAATCTAGTAAGGTTTAGTCCCTTTATAAATTTAGCTTCTATATTATAAGTAACTTAAGTATATTTAATAATACTATCCTTTTTACCTTATATTCTTTAAGTTACTTTACCCTATAGTATTATAAGTTTAAGCCACTATTATATTACTAGTGTAAGAAGTATATTACTTCTTATTAAGGTTTAGCTATAATAGTCTTAAAGTAAGTAGTATTAATTAAAGTCTCCTATAAAAACGCTATAGTTTAAAGGTAGGGCTATTATAAAGTTAAAAAGGGGTAATATTTAATTAGGTTTATAGGTTAGGGAATATATTAAGTAGATATAGTATTCTATTAATATTATTAAGCACTAGTCCTTACCTATATATATTAACTATACCTTAGGCCTATACTAATAGTTTATATAAATTATAGTATAGCTACCCTAAGTAATAAGTTAGAAGTAGCTAAGGCTAGGGTTAGGTAGTTTACTATTTATAGTTTCTAGCTTCTATATTACTATTATATTAGCTCTAAGTTAGGACTTTAGCGCTAAATATATAAAGTAGGTTTTCTTCTATATATTCTAGTATATAATCTTTATTATATACTTTATATAGTGTATTAAGTTAAGCTTAGCTTATTTAGTGCTATAGTAGCTATAGGTTATTAACTTAGAAAGGCCTTTATAGTAGCTTATAAGCGCTATATTAATTCTAGTTTAGTATTAGGGAGGTAGGTATATAGTTTACTAATTTACTTTTATAGTAAAGCCTTTTATAATAGTAGGTTACTTATATCTCTCCTTTAGCTATAGCTAAATATCTCTATTTAACTATTTTTTTTTAATATAGAAGGTTTAGTAAAGGCTAGGGGCTATGCTAGGTATATAGTATATATATAGTTTTATTATTTATTTATAATATTATATATATAAGACTATATAGGGTAAGGTCCTAAGCAGTTAATATAGCGTTTCTATATAGCTCTTAATAACGCTAGGTATAATTATTTACCCTCCTTATACTAACTAAATATATAGTAGCTATACCTTAGGGGTAATATATAGTATATAGCTATATAGCTAAATTTAAAGTATTTAAAGTATTATTAGGGATAGATAGTATTATTATAGAGCTTAGCTTTAAATATCTTAGCTTTATAAATAATTCTAGTATAGTATAGCTTATTTATTATATTAACTCTATTAATAGTAATAATTAAGGGGGATTAGGTTATAGTGCTATATAGCTTTTACACTATAATCTTTACTAAACCCTACCTATTAGCTATAATTATATTTTAAAGAATATTATTCTTTTCTTAGTTCTATATATAGTATATAAGAAAGCCCTTAATAATAATACTAAATATATATTAATTTAATATTACTTCTAAACTAAAAGTAGTGCTAACCTAAGCTATATTATTAGTGTAAGGCTTTACTATATTCTAAAATATAATTATAATATTACTACTATAAAGGTAATACACTACTATAGTAATATTAATATTAATAGCTTAGTTAATAATAATAATAATTTCTTTAAGTAAGTAGTTTTATATAGCTTTAGCTATTATACTATCTTTAATAATAGTTTTATAATAAATATAAAGCAGTATTACTATTATTATAGCCTAGATTTATTAAATAAGTAGTTAAGTAATGCCTTTAGTAGTAATATTAACCTAGCTTAAGGCTATTACATTTCTAGCGCTAATAGCTTTCTTTATTACTTATTTAATAACTTCTTTTAAGTTTTTAACTATAATAAGCTTATTAAGTAATAATAAGGTTAATTTTATTAATATTTTAGTATAGGTCTAAGGCATAAGAAAGCTATATTAGGTATATATTAAAGCTATATTATTAATATAAAGAATAATATTCTATATACTCTCTAGTACTATAATTAGTATAAGTTTAGCTATCTTATTATATTTAATAGTAAGGTAATTTAGTATTTACTTATATATAAATAGTAGTATAGAAGCAACTTAAGGCACTATTAATATAAAGCTACCCTATTCTATAAGTAAGTAGTAATAGCTTTATATAAAGCTATAATTCCTACTATTAATATCTATTAGTATTACCTTATTTACTATACCTATACTCTAGCACTAATATACTATTAAAGATAGGGTAAAACAGATATAGCAATTCTTTTTCTATACTTTTTAAGAGGTTTAGAGTCGGTTCTGCGTCGCTACTGCAGTGCGGGCGAATTCGCAAAAAGTTTTTATTTAGGGTTATTATTAATAACCCTTCAAAGTATTATAGTATTTTACTTAATTTTATAAAAGTGTTAGTTATTTTTAGTTTTAAAGTTATTCTTTATATAAGTAATAAGCTCATTAAAAGAGAGTTTTTTATAGGCTAGCTTATTTAAATAGTATATAAGAGTATTCTTTATTAATATAATTAAGAAAGTATAATTTTATATTTCTAAAGGGATATTATTATAAATATATTTATCCCTAAAGATATTTACCTTTAGAATAAGGAAATTATATATTTTTTTAGTATATTTATTCTCTTTTAAGTATACCTTTATTAATTCTTTTAGGATTTATTATATTTAGTTATTTAGAATTCTACTAGAGTTATTATTATATAGTAGGTTCTAGTAAGCTTAGTTAGGTTAATATTCATAGAAAGTTTTAAAGTTTTTTTTAAAAAAAGTCCCTTTATTAGCTAAATTAGTTAATAGATATATAAGTAAAGAAATTAGAGTTAAGCTAAGGTAGGGGATAAGATATTTATTAATAAGGCCTATAAAAGTTATTATTTATATTTAAAGATATTAAAGGAGAATAATAACTTATATTTAAAGAAGAATTCTATATAAATTAGTATAGTTAGCTTAGTTATAAATAAGGCTAAGGTATTAAAAGCTTTAAATAATAAAAGGAAGTCTTAGCTTTAGTAAAGGGGAATATATTCTTAAGCTATTAATTTATATACTTAAGTAACTTAAAAAGGGAAAGGGGAATTAAAGGTTAAATTCTTTTAATAAATAAAACCCTATTTTCTTATAAAAAGTCCTAAAAGCTACTTTAAAAATATATACTTATTTTTTAAAAATAAGAGATATTTTAGTTTTAAAAGTCTTTCTAAATATTATTAATAAGCTCTTTTTTAGTTTATTTTTATAACTTATAGTAGTTAATAATATATATAATTTAATTATTAAGAGCTAGCGTTATTATATTACTAAGGTTATAGTTTTTATAAGCTTCTTTCTATTTTAGTAAGAGAGTATTATTAAATAAATAAAGTTACTTTAAAAAAGATCCTTTTAATAAGTAAACTAAGCTAGTAACTAATAATACTTTATTATTATTATAAGTCTTTTTTTATATTTTTTATTAAATAGTATTATTAAAAGTTAGTAAAGCTATAGTTATTTCTTTAATAGCTTTAATAACTAAATCTTTAAAGGTAACCCTTTTATTTATTTTTAAAGAAGGTTTCTACCTTTAAAATATAGTTTTTTATAATAAATAGAATAAATACTAGTGTTTACTTAATAATAAGGGCTTTCTTTATTAAAGTCTAACTTTACTAATTATAGTAGAGTTTTTTTCTTTAGTATAGTAATAAGGGTCTTAAATACCTTAAAAACTATCTTTTTTTTTATAGTTAAACCTAGTAAATCTATAGTTATTACTAACTACTAATTAGTATTAAAAATAACCTAGAAAAAGGAAAATAAATACTAAGATTATATATATAATAAAAATAATATAAAAAGTATATATTCTTAATTATCTATATTCTAAAAGCTAGGCTTATAAAGTAAGGAAAAAGGTAGTATTATAGCTATGCGTACAGTTAGTAGTGTAGCTAATTAAACTGCGTGCATCGTTATAGCGGACCCACCCAGTCGCCCACACACGCTGCACCTAGCGTTTTGCCTGTACCGAGGTTTTGCCGTTGAGAGCAATTCTAACTGTTGGAATCGCTGCATATTCTGGGCCGCGGATAATGCGCCCGGGACCACGGACCAGACCGGGGACCCTGACGGGACCCCTAACAGGACCCCTGACAAGTTAGTCACGCGATAAGCAGAGTTTTCACCGGCGCTTCTGACGGTATTTTTGTGGGCTATAGAATGCCTATAAAATGCCCCTTTAAATAGCACCTTTTCTTAATAAAAATAAAACCTTTTTATAAACCCTTTTATAGACTCTACATTAAGTTACTAAGTCTCTATTCTACTCTAGTATTCCTTAGAGAATTACTAATATTTTAAGGAATACTAATATTAATTAGTAAGTTATACTATCCTTTAAATATTTACCTATAAATTTATAAGGATTTACCTTAAAAAAAGTAAATCTCTCTCCTTAGGAAAGAGATTTATACTAAAGGAAGATAAAGTGTATAGTCTTATATAGCACTTAAACTTCCTAAATATAAAGTCTTTTATATAAAAATTAGGTAATTTTTACTAAACTAGCTATAACCTATCTTTAAGTATAAAATTTACTATTATTTACACTATTATTTATAGAAAAACCCTTATTTATTTTATTAACTAACCCTTTACTATACTAAAGCTTATATAGGGATTATAAGACTAAAATGCTTAACCTTAACTATAGCCTATTAAAAACACCTTTAAATATTTAATTATAAAGATATTTTCTTATAAAAGTAATAAGGAATTCTAGAATTTATTTAGAAACCTTATATAAAGTAGCCTTAATACTACTTTACTATAAGTATTATTAGATTCTCTCTTTAAAATTATTTATAAATATATAAAGATCCTTACTCTAAAATAGGAAGTATACTAGGATAACCTACTAAAAAATATAAAAACTAGTAGTATATTAATAATTAAGCTGCCTTTATTCTTTATTAGTATAAAATTTTAAAATAGAAAAACCTTAAGCTTTTTAATACTTTTTATAAAGACTTTAAAGATTAAACTACTAAAGACCTTAAGTAGATTCTAATAATAATATAAAAGGATTTATAAGATTTCCTTACTATAAATAATATACTAATTCTACTTACCTAAGGGGTATAATATATAAATATACTTACTATTCTTATTAATATATTAAAAGAATAAATTAAATATTAGTTCCTTAGTTAATTTATATAATACTAGTAATAAATTCCTATTTACCTATGACTTAATAGCTTTTATAAGGATACTAAAGTAATTAATTAGTAAATTTATAAGGAATCTAAATTAATAAAAAAGCTATTATATAAATAACTAAAAAGATAATAACTAAAGCTACTATTACTAAAAACACTACTTAATAATAACTAACTTTACTATATTTTTAGGGAAATTAATAAAAGCTATTTTAATAGTAAAAAATATAGTAAAAAGATATATAACTTTATTATTCTAAAGATAGGTATTTTTAAAGATTATTTATTATAAAATAATATGCTTAAAGATTTATAAATAAAGGATTTTTTAATGATACTTAAAGATAAAGCCCTTACTTACTATATTAAAGAACTTACTAAAAAAGGTATAATAATATAAAGCCTTATTAATAATATTAAATCTTACTTTAAAACTAAAAGTAATTAGCACTTTTATTATATTAAGTAGAATATAATCTTTTTTTAAAAGGTTATTACTACTAACTCTAAAAAGACTAAGCTTAAATGCCTTAACCTAATACTTATATAACTTTACTAAGTTTATTATAAAATTTTTTTAGGTTTTATAGTAAATATAAAGCTTTAGTAATAATTAATTACTACTATTACTAATATTTCTAAATATAGTTTAGTTATATTTCTCTACGCTTTAACCTATAAAGGAGTTATAAAAGACCTTTAGAAATACCTTTATATTAATATAATAATTATAATAATATAATAGTTAGCTATAACTACCCTTAACCCTATAGAAGATAATAATAAAGTAATATTTATGTATTAATGATATAAGTAATTATCTAATTAATACCTTAGTAACTAACTATAATTAAAATTATATATTCTATAGAAGTACTTTATATACTAAAAAGAAGGATATTAGTTAATATCTTATATAAGGTAAAAATAGTAGAAAGCTAAGAATATTTAGCTAAAAAGTAAGTGTATTAAGGGGACTCCTATTAAATATAGCTTTAATATATTTCTCCTTATATTTAAAGGAGAACCTATAAATAAAACTTCTTACCTTAATAAATACCTAGCTTAGGCTAATTATAATATATTTATTATAACTTTATTAAGTAATACTATAATACTTAAGCTAATATTTATATAATTTTTTACTTAATTACTACTAGGCCTATTTAAACTATTTAATTAAATAGACCTTTATTAAAAATTATTGCCTTTATAGGTAAGATTCCTTTTATATATACTAAAATATACTATAGCTAACTATAAGATATCTAGTATAAACACTATACTATAGGCAGAACCCTTTAAAATAAATTACTTTATTTTAAATAACTACTATTTTAGTAAGGTTTTTTATAGTATTATACTAAATACTAAAGCTATAGGGATTTTAATAGTAAAAGTATAGTAAGCTATTGCACTATAAAAGCTAATACTAACCCTTAAAATTAAGTTTACTAGCTAGTGTAAAGTTAACTTTAATACTAGTTTTATAACCTCTTTAAAAGTATTATAAGTGCTAATAATCTTTAGCATTTTTAAATTCTATATTTTTAATATAGCTACACCCTTTTTATTCTATATATTTAATATAGATTAAATAAATATAAAGCTTAATAACCTTAAGAATATACTAATTTAAGGCTATAAAATAGTTTTTATTATATAAAAATAAGGATACCTTTAGTAGCTTCTTAAGGAAATTAAAGCTATTACCTTTTATTTTTTAAAAGTAAACATTTACTAGCTTTATTAATATTTTAAACACCCTTTTATTATAAAACTAACTAAACTACTTTAAAGAGATAGTAAGTTAATAAATAATTAAAAATTTATAAATATTATCTATAAATACTATTAATATTAACTTTATAGTAAAGCTTTAGCTAGGTTTAAGTTTACCTTTAAAAATAATATAGACTTTAACTATAAGATTTATATTAATATTCTTTAAATTAATAGAAAACCTATACTATATATTATTAATATAGCTACTGCTTTTTAAGCTATATACTATTTTAAGCCTTAGAAGTAAAAAGTCTATAATATATAAAATACACTAAAGGAGTGCTAAATTAATATATATTTAGAACCTCTAAATAATATTATTTATAATACTAAAAGGAACTTTACTTCTATAGAATTCTAATATAATATATATTAATTAGCTATTAATATAGAAAAGGTCCCTATTAAAGCTTACTATAGTATTAGGAAGGTTAAATAATATTATAGCCCCTTTTATTAAGCTTATAAAATTATTAAAGCTAAGGTTAAAAATATTATAACCCCCCCTTAATACCTATAGATATTTATTAAAGCTATTAATAATTCTATAGAACCTAATAGCCTTATACTAACCCTACTTATTTTTAGAGTATACTTATAAATATTATATAACTTACCCTTAAGCTTATTAGTAATATAAAGAGAGGCTTTACTAAGGAAAGCTATTAATAAAGCTTAGTATTATTTTACTAAAAGGTAAGTAACTAATATATTAAATATATAAAATAGCTTAAATACTCTATTATTATATATACTTCCTTTAAACTTAGAAGTCTATATTTAGTATAAAAAAAAAGCTAGAGTAATTTATTTAAATTACTATTATTTAATTATAAAACCTATACTATAGAAATACCCTAAGGACCTATAAAATTCTACTTAATAGTAATAAAGCTATATTATTAAAGTATAGAAAAAAAGGTTATAAATATAAAGAAAACTAATAAGAAAAAGGAGGAGATTAAGAATACTAATGCTAATAAAGGTTAATAGCTTATACCTTTATAGTAATAAGGACCTAAGTAACCTTAAAAGTATTCTTTAATTATAGCTTATAAGGAAAATAATAGAATTAAGGAGAATATTAATAAGAATTATAAAGAACTTAGTACTATAAGTTTCTTTATAGCTAAAAAGAAGGGTAATTAAAACTTAATAGTTAAACTAAAGAAAAAAAGGAATATTATTACTATTAAAAAACCTTTTAAAGTATTTAATTAAAAAGGAATTAAGGCTTTATTAGCTAGAAATATTTTTAAATTTATACTCTTTAATAAGAAAGAATATAAAAACTAATAATTCTTTTATTTTTATATAGTAAAAAAGTTAAAGGGAAAGGCACTAATAAGCTATATAAAAACTTAAAGCTTATAATTTAAGGATATAGTAATAAGGAAAAAGTATAGATTTTAATATAATCCCTAATAATTTAATATATAAGCTAAAGACTTATTATTACTTTAGCACTATTACTAGCTAAGGACTATATCTTTTTATAGCTATAAGATATTATATAAGTATATATATAGTTAAAAACCTTACTTAACTAGTTAATTATTACTAAACTACTAGTATAAATTATATATTTATACTTAAAGAATACTATTATAAAGGTTATAAAACCCCTCTATAGGATTATAAAGGCTAGTATATATTAGTAAGCTATATACTTCTATTACTATTATAAAAAGCTAATAATAACTACTTCTATATATAACCTATATTTCTTAATAGCTTTTAATATAATTAAATACTTTAGTGTAATTAAAATGTAAATAGATAATACCCTTAGTTTAAGTAATATTAAGTTTTTTAAAACTAAGTAGATAAAACTAAAAAAAATAGGATTTATAGTAAAACCTAAGTAAATTCTAATACCTATAGAACCCCTTATTTTTAATAGCTATATCTTATACTAATATAATAAAAACTATATAGAACTTTTTTAAAAAGGCTAAAGTAAAGAACTTTAATTTATTAAACCTAATAAACTAATAATAAAATAGTAATATATTAAATAATAAGCTTAAGGAGTATATATATTACTAGTTTATTAACTAGAGGCTATATTTAACCTTTTTATTGCTATATAAGCTTAAAATTCTAATAAATCTAATATTATAAGACTTAATAAATATATTTAGTAGTAAATATAGTATTATAAGTATAGTTTATAATATATTCTACTTAACCTTTTTACTACTACTCTTTATATCTTTATTAATAGTTTCTTTATAAATAATAAAGACTTAAGCCTTTAAATTAAATATATAATTATCCTTAGTATAGAGATAAAGGGGATTAGTATAGAATTTATATTAAAAAGCAATATTATAATATATAGCTTAATAAAAAGTAAGAGAGTTATAAAGAGTGCCTTTATATTTAAGCTATATATAATAGTTTAAGGTACTAATATTACCTATATAATTAGTATAACCTTATATACTATTATATAAAAGTTATAAATTCTATTAATACTAATAATTATTTATATAAACTCCCTTTTATTATATAAGTATATTATTAAGTTAAGTATAATAAAGGAAAAAAGGTTAATAATTAATATTATAGTATTATATTAGTTATATAAAAGGTAGGAAATTAAGGAGATTTAATAGATTAATAGTAATAATAATATTACTAATACTATAATAAAGACTTCTTTAAACTAAGCCTTTAAGACCTTTATTAATAAGAATAAAGCTATAATTTATATATAAGAATAGGTAGAATATATAGAGAAGAAAGAGGAATACTAGGGATATAGACTAAACTCTTTTTCTTATTAATTATTTAATTAGATAGTTAACCACTATTTTATATAGATTTCTACCTATATTAGGTATAATTTCTCTTTTTCTATAAAAGAGAGAATTCTAAGTATTAGAATTGCTATATATTCTAGGCTACAGATAATACATCTAGGATTATAGACTAGACTAGGGACCCTAATAGGACCCCTAATAGGACCCCTAACAAGTTAGTTATGTAATAAGTAGAGTTTTTACTAGCGCTTCTAACAGCATTTTTATAGGCTATAAAATGCCTATAAAATGCCCCTTTAAATAGCACCTTTTCTTAGTAGAAATAAGACCTTTTTATAAACCCTTTTGCAGACCCCACGTTGAGTCACTGAGTCTCTGTTCCACCCTAGTATTCCTTAGACAATCACTAGTATCCTAAGGAATACTAACACTAACAATAATAAAAATAAAGCTTTATTTTAAACTTAATAAAGCTTTATAATATATAAGCTAAAAATAAATTCAAATTTTATTAATATTAATTATAATAAATAATTCTTTATTTATTAAAATTTATTTTAAATAGCTTTATTTTTTAAGCTCAATAATAATTATTAATATATATTAAGTTATTATTTTAATTATCTTAATATTATATTTATAAAGTTTTATTAGAAAATATATATAATTATAAAATTAAATAAAATTAAATAATATATAAATGAATAATTTATAATTTTTTTATTTATTTTAAATTAAAATTATATTTTAAAAATAAAAGTATATAAATCAATATAATAAAATTTCTAAAGCTTTAAATAAAACTTAATAAATAAATAAAACATTATTATATAAATTATAATATTCTTTACTTTAATTATTATATAATAATTATATGATATTATAATATTATTTTAAATATTAATTTATATGAAATTAAAGAATATATCAAGGTTTATTATTATTTTTATATTAAATAAAATTATAATATAAATATAATTATGATAAGTATTAATTTTATGAATTTTTTAAGCTTTAAATAAACTTATAAAGTTTTTTAAAAAATAGATTATATAAAGCTTAAGAATATTAAAGGTATTATTTAAATAATTTAAATATTAAAATATTAAAATAATAATAATTACTTTATTTAAATATATATATAGCTTTTTATTTGTTATTTAATAAAAAAACTAAAAATTAAAGCTTTAAATATTTTTAATAAACAAATATTAAATAATAATAATAACTTTAATTTAAAGAAAATAACTTTATTATATAAATTTTAATAATAAAATATAAATTAATAATATTAATTTTTATTATACTTATAATAATAATAATTTAAATATTTATAAGAAAATAAAATATTATATACAAAAATATTATTATTATTTTTTATATAATAATTTTAAGTTTATTAATATTTTAATAAATAATAATTTTAAAAATTATATTTTTATAAATAAAAATATAATTTAAAGATTAAGTATTTAATATTTTTTTTAATTTAATTATATACTCTAATTGTTATTATAATAATTTTATACTATAGCTTTATTAATACCTTTTAATATTAAAAAATTATTTATTCTATTTAATTTAGTATTAATTTAAATAATTAATTATTTTTCATAATAATTTATATAATTTTAAGTTTTTTATGAAATTATATTTCAAAAGTATTATAAATAACTTAAAATAATATTATATTATATATTATTAAATACTTTTTGATTTTTTATATATAAAATAATTTATACATTTATTTTTTGCATACTTGAAAAATAGCTTTATTAATAATTATTATTATAAAATTAATATATATTAAATAAATTTATTATATATTATAATTGAATAAAATAAAGAATATTATATTTATAAGTTTATAGAAAATTAATATTATTTTTATATTTATAATAAACTTAATAGCTGTAAAAAACAATTTATTTTTAAATAAATTAGCTAACTTTAAGGATTTATTTTATAATAAAAATATTAATACTTTACTTTTTTATTAAAAATAAGCTAATTATTATATTTATTTATAATAAAATCTTCATAATAACTTATTAAACTCACTTTAAGTATTACTTTATAATATACTTTAAAATTAATTATTAAAAATATAAAAATAAATTAAAAACTTAATAAATAAAAGCTAAATTTAAGCTTTGTTCTTAATAACTATATTAATACTTTTAATTAAAAAAATATAAAAATTAATATTTTTATATAAATTATAAAGTATTAAATAAAATTATAAGTAAAAATTAATATTTATTATTATTTATTAAAAAAACTTTATATTTTTTAATTAATATTTAATAATTTTTAAAATTAAATATTTATATTATCTTGTATTATTTATATATTATTCAAATAAATAAAGTTATAATAGCTTTTTATATATATTTTAGCTTTTTTAAATAATTGATTTATTTTTTTAATTTAAATAAAGTATTTATAATATTTTTATATTATATTAATAAAGCTTTAAAAAATACTTTAAGGATTTATATAATAGCTTATTTCTATAATATTTTTATTCATATTAATAATATATTTAAACAGTATATAAAATATATAAAAAACGTCTTTCTTATTTATGATAAGCTAGTTTATATTTTAATTTTAATAAGTATATATTTAATATACTTAAAGTAAAATATTAAGAATTTAGAAATTAAGCTAGCTATATAATATACTTAAATTCAATGAAAATAGCTATTATTTATAAATAAAGAGTATTAATATAGCTATAAGAAGTATATAACTTTTTAAGCGTTATAAATATTTATTAAAGGTTTATAGCTAATTCTTTATATTTTATTAAGCCTTTACTTAATTTTATTAAAAAAACGGTTTTATTTATTTATCTTTTAGCTTATTAAATAGTTTTTTAATATATTAAAAATATATTTTTATCAATTTCTATTTTAATTTAATAAAACTTTATTTTAGATATAATAATAAAAGCTAATATATTAAAAAAAGTATTGAAAAATTACTTTTTATAATATAATATAATAAGTACATCAGAATTAATAGCTTATTATTTTATTTAATTTATTATTCTTTAATAAATTTATATAATTTATAATATAAGGGTATTGAGTATTATTTCATATTTAAAAATATAATTTATTAAGCTTTATAATATTTTTAAGCTATTTTTAATTTTTATTAATTATAAATATTTAAAATATTTTATAAGTCTTTAAAAAATATTAAAATATTAAATATATTAAATAAAAACTTTTATTTTTTATTTTTTATTTTTATTATTATTTAAGCTTTTAAATAGTATATTTAAATATATTAGTTTATTATAAATAAAATAAATTAAAAAACCTTATAATAATTCAGCTATTATGTTATTTAATATTAATTATATACTTATTATACCTATTTTATACCTTTTTTATTTATGTATTAAAGTAAAACTAAATTTTATTTAATATTATCGTAATTAATTTATAAAGCTATTTTTTTTTATAAATAATTATTTTTAAAGCCTTTAAAATTAAAATATATAAGCTAATTTTTTATATTAAGTGAAATTTAAAGTAATTTAATTAAAAGCTTAAAGTTTTTATTAAAATAATTATATATTAATAAGTTAATAATTATATAAATAATACTTTTAAAGCGTTGTTATTCTATAATGACTTTTAAATATGTTGGTATTCCTTAGGATACTAGTGATTCTCTAAGGAATACTAGGTGGATCTAAGACTCAGTGACACAACGTAGGGTCTAGGAAGGTATTTGCAAAAAGGTCTGATTCTATCCTAATTAGTGCTATTAAAAAGGGGCATTTTATAGCTAGCGTTAAGGCTATGAAAATGCCGTTGGATTCCGCAGTGAAAACTCTGCATACACAGACTAATTAGAAGAGTCGGATTCTATAGCTAATATAGCTATAAATCCGGCTCTTCCTAGCTATGCTACATTGTTATAGAATATAGCAATTCTAACACTTAGAATTCTCTCTTTTATAGAAAAAGAGAAATTGCTTATAAGTTATACAAAAATCTACCTAAAAACCACAGTTAATTATCTAATTAAATAATTAATAAGAATAAGAATCCTATCTTATATCCCTAGTATTCCTTCTCTCTTCTATATACTTCCTCCTTCTTCTCTATATACTTTACCTATCCCTCTATATAAATTATAGCCTTATTCCTATTAATAAAGGTCTTAAGGGCTTAATTTAGTGATGATTTTATTATAGCATTAGCAATGTTGTTATTACTGTTAATCTACCTAATTTCCTTAATTTCCTGTCTTTTATATAATTATTATAGTGCTATAATATTAATTATTAGTCTCTTTTCTTTTATAGTGCTTAACCTTATAATACACTTATATAACAAAAGAGAATCTATATAGATAATTATTAGTATTAGTAGAATTTATAGCTTTTATATAATAGCCTATAGTATTATACTAATTATATAGGCAATATCTACGCTTTAGATTATTATATATAGCTTAGAGGCAAGAGCACTCCTTATAACTCTTTTACTTTTTATAGAGCTATATATTATAATATTACCTTTTAGTATAAAATCCAATCTAATTCCTACCTCTTTAGTACTAAGGATAATTACATATCCTAATTACAAGCTAAGGTCTTTATTATTTATAAAGGAACTATTTATAAAGATATATAAAGCTATAGTAGTAAGATTAAGCAGAATATACCTTAATCCATAGTTACAATGCTGCATTTACCACTAAATCCTTCTATTTAGATAATTTACGTTAGATTTATTAGGATTTTAGACTTATATAGCAATAGAGAGGTTAAATACAGCCTCTAGTTAATAAACTAACAATATATACGCTCCTTACACTCTTTATTTAATATATCATTACTTTATAGTTAGCTTATTAGGTTTAATAACCTTAAGCTTCTTACTTTACCCTTTTTAGCGGAGTTTAATGTAATTTCTATTAAATTTATATAAGATATACCTATTAAAGATAAGGGGTTTAGTTAGCATTAAGATTTATTTAGGTTTTACTATAAATCCTACCTTTTTTAATTTTAATTCCTCTATCTTTAAAAACTTTATATTACTAAGACTAAGGGTATTATCTATTTATATACTAATTATACTAAAGCATTTAATTATATTAAATACTATTAAGAAACATAGGTTATATATAGAAGTAATTATTATTAGCTTCTTATAGTAGTAGCGGAAATAGGTTACTTACTAATGCATACTAGCTTTAGCAATACTATAGAGTGGCTTTATAACTTCTATTATAGTATCCTTTAGGTATAAATATGCAATTTATATTAGTAATTTAGCAATAATTAAGCGATTTAGCATTGTTTCTAATTAAACATACGCTTATGTAATATCCTATAACTATAAAAAAATATAATCTTTTACTAGGGAAGGTACTAATATAATAATAAGCCTTTAGCTTACTTATTAAATTATTAAGGATTGTGTTAGAATCTATGCCTTTTCTATATCACTATAGCCTTATATTACTAGCCTTAATTTCTTATATAGCTTATCTATACCTTTCCCTTTAATTTCCCTTACTATTTAAAAGTAAAAAAGGCACTAATTACTATACTCTTTCTTATTAAATATAATAAATTTAAAGATATCTCTTACTAGTAAAGTATTAATTTCCTTTTAATTAAATACTTTAAATAGTTATCCCTTAGTAGTAATCTTTCCCTACCTATATAGGTTAACTACTAGCTCCTAATTACCTTTCTCTTTTTTAATAAGGAAACTTATAGTGCTAAGTTCCTTATTATTCTAGTTAGAATCTTTAGTATAATTTAGGATAAGTAGGTGCTTTTTAGGTCTTCTACATCCTTATTATAGTGGTTCTTATAGCAATTAACCCTTATTTACATTAATATCCTCTATATTATTTTCCTTATCTTTATTATTAATTTCTTTTATATTTATAAGCTCTTCTATATTATAATAGTATAGCTTTACTACTATTAAGCGGAATTTTATAGGTCTATAAGGTAATTCTATAGTATAGGTCTTATAATTAAATAATAGCAATCTATAAGGACTATACTAACCTCCTTTCTTACACTAAACATAGACTTCTAATTATAGCAGCAGTGAGTGTAATAGGAGGGTATTTAGGCTATTCTATATATTAAGGGCGTTAAAGACTTACCTTTATATAAAGCAACGCTAAGCTTTATTAGTAGCTTTCTATAGTAAAGTAGCTCTTTACACTACTAAAAGACTTAGGGGGGAATTATATAATATCTATAGATATACCCTAAATATAAGTAAAGTTAGTATAAGGCTATTAGGTTTAATAAAGTTATTAATAGCTTTAATAGCTATCTATAGTCTCTAGGAAGGGCTAAGGAGGTCTCCTACCTTATTTTTAATAATATTATATACTCTTTAGAGAGGGGTATAATATCTCTTAACCTTTTTAATACTATAGTATACCTTAATAGGAACCTTTTCTATATTAATAGCTATTTAGTATATAATATACTAGAATTCTATAGAAGTAAAGTTCTTTCTAGCATTATAAATAATATTATTTAGAGGACCTAAATAAGTATTAATTTAGCACTCTTTTAATACATTCTATATATCTTAGGCTTTTTACTTCTAGGGCTTAAGGAAGCGTGTGGCTTAGAATGTAGTTACTATATTAATAATGTATAGTATAGGTTTATTATTAATTTAAAGAATATTAATAATAATCTTATAATTAAAGTCTATATTATCTTTTAGCATAAACTTAAATTATCCTAGGGCTTTACTATAGGGTTAGTATTAATAGCATTTACAGGAGAGTCTCTTAATAATCCTACTAATTACTAATTTACTAGCTCTTTACAGTAGCTTTATAAGTCTAGTAACTAAGGGATAGCTAAAACATTAGTATAATTAACATATTTTAGCCTCTAAGAGGTAGAAAGTAATAGCTTTATTAGGCTATAGAATCCACTAAAGGTGTCCCTATTTCTATATAATTAGGACCTTTATTATACCTTAAATTAGTATATTCTTAAGGTTATTAAGCTTTATATTTATCTAATCTATATTAGAAATATAGAATAGAAAGGGAGTAGCTATATTAAGAATATAGAATTTAATAGTTCTAAAGGTAGTAGGAATGTATAAGATTCCTAAAGAAATCACTAAACCTACACTAAAGTTAACTATACATTAGCTAATAGGCTTAATCTTTAGATACAGTATAATCCTTTATAAAGCTATAGCTTACAGTGCTTCTACTATAGAAATCCCTACTACTCCTATATCTAGCATAATTCTATAGAAAATATCACTAGAATATTAGTTATCTAAGATAAAGCAATTTATTTTAGGGGTTTCCTTCTATATTATAGGGGTTATACTAAATAATTTATAAGCGGTTATATTATTCTTAAGTATACATAAAAGGGATTAGGCTTAAAAAGAGGTTAATTTCTTATAGAAATCTATCTAATTAAATAGTCTAGATAGATTTAGTAGTAAATGCATAAGAAATTATATAAATATTAGCTTAGGGGTTGTTATATCACTCATTAGTGCAGTAATATAGGCATTTAATGCCTCCTAAGCTAGGTGCTTATCTTCCTTAATATTAGTTACCTTAGGTTTTCCCTTATATTTAAAAAGAAACGCATTAAAGCTACGTTTAGAGGGAATTCCCTTATAGTTCTTACTTTTTTACTAGGAATCCTTAGCTTTCTACTATTTCTATTTTATATAGGATATTAACTAATATCCTACTTATTAATATACAAAATATTTATATAAAAAGCGTGATTTTTATAGTAATTAGCCACTAAGGCGCTAATTAGATAGTTATTTATATTACTAATTAGTAAATATTGTTTCGTTGTTGTCTTCTATTGTATTTAGTGTAGAAAATAGCTATTGCAATGTTTTAATTAATTTATTAGTGTATAAGCATTTATAGAGGTCTCTAATAACTTCTTTATAAGTTAAAGCAAGGTTAAATATAGTAAGCTTACATTTAGGAACACTACTAATAGCAGCAATAAGCTATTACTAGAGCTCTATATTTACTATAGAAGCATTAAAGATTCTATAATAGATACAGCAAAGTTATTCTAGTATTTAATTAAGGCATTAAAGCTTAGTTTTCTTAGGGTTATTAGCAATAACCTTCTAAAAGGAAATGCCGTTCTATTTAATATAATAAAACTACTAATTGCTCTTAGTTTTAAAGTAATTCCTAATAGCATTAGCAAGGTTATAGATTATTAATTCTTTTTTAGTAAGTTTATTAAAATAGTAGGTAAGAGCATTCTCTTTTAGTATAATTAGAAAAGCTCTTACCTATAATATCTATAGAATATTATTTTATATATATTAATCTTTAAAGATATTTATCTTTAGAATAATAAAGTTATATAGTTTCCCGCTATATTTCTTATTAATTATATAGCTTTTATTAATTTCTCTAAAAATACAGTAAATTTAGTTAGGGGTTAGGTCTATTAGTAGCATTAACCCCTTTAGTGGTTTTACCTAAGCTTTTTATATTAGTAAGTCTAGTAACTTAGATTCCTTATAAATCTATTAATTAATTAATTAGGAATCATTAATAATGCTTCTTACTTATAAGGGAATAGGAATTTATAGTTAGTATTATATAGATTAACTAGGGAACCAGCGTTTAATCTACTCTTCTAATACATTAATAAGAGCAGTAAGAAAAGTAGCATATTACAAACCTTTTATTAACAAAATTAGTATACTATTAGTAAGAAGGAAATTCTATAAGTCCTTTTATAATATTGTTAGAATTTATTAAAAATCATTAGCAGTCTAACCTTTAAAGTCTTTATAGAGAGCATTAAAGAGTTAGAGGTTTTTCCACTTTAAAATGTTATACTAGTAGAGGATAAAAGCAGCCTAATTATTAATATACTGCTAATCCTTACGTTTTTCTAGTATATTATCCTAGCATGTTTTCTATTCTAAGGTAAGAATATCTACATATTTACATATAATCTTAAGGAGGGAATTTAGTAACACTCGCAATATAGTGGTGTTAGGATTACCTTAGGTAGGATTCCTTAACAAATCTTAGAATTCCTTATTACTTCTATATAAAGACATCCTTATAATTAGATATTCTATATAGTTTTTAACTAGCTTTAGTTAAGATTTAGCGTTCTAGTCTTATAATCCCTATATAAGCTTTAGTATAACAAAGGGTCGGTTAGTAAAATAAATAAGGGTTTTCCTATAGATAACAGTATAAATTATAAAGAATTCTATATTCTAGAAAGTTAATACTAGCTAAACTAGTAAAGGAATTTATTTCTATTATAAGAAAGCTGCGTTTCTAGAAGTTTAATACTAGCTAAACTAGTAAAGAAATCTATTTTCTTTTAGCATAAATTCTCCCTATAAGCGTAATAGGAGTTCTATCTCTTTTAAGTAAATCCTTATAAATCTATAGGATAATGTATCCTAAGGATAGATACAACCCACTAATTAGTGTTAGTATTCCTTAGGATACTAGTAATTCTCTAAGGAATACTAGGTAGATCTAAGACTTAGTAATATAACGTAGGGTCTAGGAAGGTATTCGCAAAAAGGTCTGATTCTATCCTAATTAGTGCTATTAAAAAGGGGCATTTTATAGCTAGCGTTAAGGCTACAAAAATGCCATCGGATTCCGCAGTGAAAACTCTGCACACGCGGACCAATTAGAAGAGTCGGATTCCGCGGCTAATGTGGCCGCAAATCCGGCTCTTCCCGGCTGTGCCACGTTGTCATAGAATGCAGCGATTCCAACAAAATATTATAATATATATTTTTTATTATTATATAAATTTAATAAACTTATAACTTACTGTTAATAAATGATTTAAAGTAAAATATAATTTTTTAAGCTTTTTATTATAATTATTACTAAAGAAATATACTTATAAATATTATATAATATATATATAGCTATTATTATTATAAAGCTTATAAGTATTAATACTTATATTAAAGCTTTTTATAATTTAATTTAATATTAAATAAGTATTAATTTTAAGTATTAATAAATTTTATAATTAACCTTTGAACTTATCATATAAATATTTTTGAATTCTTTATAATTATTATAAATTATTTTTTTTTAAATATATTTAATTAAAAATTATAATAAATATAAATATTGAAGTATTATTATTATTATTATTATTACACTAGTTAGGCTAGTGAGCCTAATACTAGTACCTCCGCTACTTAAAC
Organism: Claviceps pusilla; assembly: GCA_018360225.1. Lineage (NCBI taxonomy): Eukaryota > Fungi > Ascomycota > Sordariomycetes > Hypocreales > Clavicipitaceae > Claviceps > Claviceps pusilla. Next base: position 8,124 of record SRPW01000142.1, on the reverse strand, counting down.
TATATAGGAAAAACCCTAGTATAGGGAGGAAAACCTATATACAACCTTTTTCTATATTCCGCAGCGAAGCTATAGTAGCTCTATGCTAGTTTTAATTATAAGAAGTAGTGCGCTGCTAGCTAAACTTAACTAGCATTATAGAAGAGTGTATAGTGTAAAACGGGAATTAGACTAGGTTAGTAAAGGCGTAGTAATAATGTAGATTGCCTATAGGGGTAGTCTATAAGTTATAGTAAGTTACCTTAAGTGCTTAGCCTATTCTCTATACTAGTCTCTAGCTAATTCCCCTAGGTTACTACCTCCTTACCTAAAACCTTCCTCTAGCTTTTATACCTTTATAGTATTAACTATACTAGCTAATAGCTAGCTATTATTAAACTAATTATTAGCTATTTATTAGTTATATAATAAAAAGAGAAAGAAACACTATATTTACTCTTTTCTCCTTATTTTTAGGCTCTTCCCTTCTTTCTTTCTTTTTTATTTATTACTTTTATTATAAGTATATCCCTATTTCTATTTTTATAGCAGTGCTGCCCTATTGCCACCCTAAACTAACTATAGTATTATTAAAGATACTGCCTGCTTTTATAATAAAATTAATTATTATACTTAAGGTAAGTACTAGTCCCTTTCTAACGCACTACTATTATTAACCTTTATATAGCTAAGCTAATTATAGGCCTAGCTCTATAAAGCTTACTTAATATAAGCTAAAAATATTAAAAAATAGTGCTATAGCACTAAAGGTTAATACCCCCTTTTAACCTATACTGCTCCTATTACTAAGTTAAGTAGGTACTAATAGTATATACTTTAAGTATATAAAAGTAAAAAAGACTTATTTAGGTATAAGTATTATATCCTTTATTTACATTAGTAGCTAAGCAGTAGTTAATTAGTTTTATAGCTAAATCTAAATATTATATTATACTAAGAGGCTATTAAATAAGTTATAAATATATAGGACCTCTATGCCTCTAGGGAGTTTATTAATATAAGTATAGGGTAGCTAAAATACAGTTTTATAGTAATATTAATATAATACTAATATATAGCTAAGCTAAAGAGTATAATACTACTTAGAAAAAAGCAGTTTAACTTATAAAGTAAGTAGGCTTATTTACTAATATAGTAATATAGGTTAGTAGCAATGCTATAGTAGCTTTAGCCTTAACCTTAGTTAAGGGTAAGCTATTACTATAGACTTATTACATTACTAATATACTAAAGGAATTAAATAATATTCTATAGAATAGGCTTACTATAGTTACTATATAAAGCTATATAAAAGAGGTAGTAAAGAAGGAGGAGGGGGAAAGGGTAAAGAAGGAGAGGGGGGAGCTAGGGGCTAAGAGGGCATAGGCCTAGGGCTAGCATAAGCATATTATACCTATTTTCTATTATCTTAGCTACTGCATTTATTTTTCTTTAAAAATAAGTTATACATCCTAATAATCTATACTAGCTATAATATCTACATAGCTTCCCACTACCTCTATGCCTATACCACACTAGGTGCTATATAGTATTATATTCTTAATATCCTTAGCTTATTAATCTTATAAGCTTTTTATAAGCTAAAACTAAGGGATATACCCTATTAAAATAAGCTATTTAGTAAGAGTAGTTACTAGCTTATTGTTTTTTAAAGCCTCCCTAACTTTATACTAGTTTTATACTAAGTATATGCCTATATTAATAAGGTAAAGATAGTTAAAATTTTTATAAAATAGTAGAATATAGTAGTAGTCTTTATTATTAGCTTAGTAGCTATATATTAATAATTCTACCTTAGGAATATATTAGCTAAAGAGGAAAGCATTAAGTTTAATTTATTCTATATATATTTATATAAGCACTATAGATTTATACTTAGTTAGGCCTAAGTAAAGATAGATAACTTTAGTAGTAAAAGTAAAGCTAGGGTTAAGCTCTACTACTATATAGTTAACGTTAGTTTAGCGTGCCTATATAGTAGCCTGCTCTTAATATTAGTAGTTCTTTTATTTTAAGGTAAGCGCTTTAGTTAGAAAGGGCTTTAGTAGGTAGTTATAGGGTTAGTTTAGAAATAGTATATAGTTTAGGCGGTTATTTAGGTATAGTAGGCAGCTATACCCTTAGTGTATTAGTCTACATCTAAGTTAAGCTACTATTATAGTGTAGGCGCTATAGATATGCTTAGCTATCCTATTAGCTTCTATTTATTAGTAAAAGTAAAGTAAATAGTAGTTAAAGTAGAGGTTAATTAGGGCTATAGCTGCCTTAGTTTTAACTAGGGTATATAGTGTTACCTTAAATATACTAGTTACTATTCTTAAGCACTTAGTTTATTTAAAAATAAACACCTTAGCTATACCCTTAGCTTTACTACTAACTTTAATAGGGGTATAGTATAATCCTATGCTATATATAATTATACTTTAAATAACCTATATATATAAGAGTTATATATTATATAATAAGTATCCCTAGGTTAAAGCTGCTAGTAATATAAGTATAAGCTACTACTACACTAGTTTTAACTTAACCTAACTTTAGTGTACTTTTTAGTAAAGCTTATAATAAACCTATACCTTAAAAAAGTAGGTAGACTAAACTAGTTATACTATATTAGTGCTAAGTTAGACTAGTAATATAATTATAGTGCACTACTTAGTAAAGTATATAAGTTTGCTCTTCTCTAAATTAAACTTAAGACCTAATTCTTAGAACTAGTCTTAGTAAATTACCTAGGTAGCCTTAAGGCAATTCTATATCTCCTCTACTATATACCTATATATAAGTATATTTATATTATTAGAGAAGCCTATAATAAGTATAAAATATACTACCTAGAGCTTAGTATATAAGGGAGTAATATAAAGTAGAAAGAGAATAGAAAAGATTAGAGACCCTTATAGTATACCTATAGTTATAAGTAGGGGGCTTATAGATTTACTATTAAAATAAAGGTTAGTAGTATATTTAGCAGTAAAGGAGTAAGTCTACGCCACTATTTATATAAGGATCCTAGTAGCTATAATAATATAAGTTAGTTTTTTATAGTAAATAGTATTAAAGGCTACTAATATATTTAGTTAGAGTAGCGATATAATACTGCTATAGTGCTATACTATATATACTAATTTCACTAAAACACTTAGTGTAACCTTTATTAACCTATTTACTTTATTACTTATTTATAGGTTAGGTAGTGTGCTACTTAATTTAGCTATAAGGGTAAGCTAACTTACTACTACTGCCTTTATTACTTTATTAATAATACTAAAAAGTAAGATAAAGCACTAGGCCCCTACTCTTTACTACTCTATTAGGGTCTTGCCTAGCTTATAAAAAATAATAACTTTTACTTATTAGAATAAAGCTAAGTAGTAGCTAATATAGTAGTATATATTAAGTAGGTAGGTAAGGGTCCTAGCTAGTAGCTTACTATACACTTTAAGGTATTTAGTTAGAAGTTTATTTAGTCCTAGCGCCTTCTAGCTAGCTAGGCTCTTAATAATACTATAGATTTTATTAGTATTAAAGTAGTCTTTTAATAGGAATATTATAGTATTAAGGTAGTTATTAAAATCCTTTAGTATATTATTAAGTTAAGCTTAGAAGGAAGGGAAGAAATAGTTAGCTAGTATAGCTGCTTTCTTTTAGTGTAACTTAGTGGTTATAGTGTCTATACCCTTACCTTAAATAAGAGTAGGGATTCACTACTATTCTAGTAGTAGTCCGCTATAAAGCTATACCTAGTATTTAAGTTTCTATAAATCCCCTTTATAGGTAGTAGCTACTTTAATAGTAAAGCGCTAGGCACTATGCCTTTTATTACTAATAGTTTAGTACTATATTTAGGCTATATTAGTAGTAAGTTACTAGTTCTCCTTAGTATAGAATATCCACTACTATTATAATACTCTCTTAGTATTCTAGGTAGCTTTTTTAATATAGTGGTTCTACTATAGGTTTAGCTTAGGACTACCTTAGGGTTCCTTTAAAACTACTAAATTTATAATAAATTAAAGCTTAGCTATTATTTATTTTATATAGCTATTAATTTCTATAGGTATTTAGAGTAGGGGTTTAGTAAAGTTATAGTAGAACTATATTACTACCTTAGCTACTATAAGGTTATTTTCTATATATAACTATTTAAAATAAAGTAGGTAGTTACTATATAGCCTTAGGCTAGTGCTAATGTAAATAAGCTATAGAATATAATTAGATCTAGTAAGGTCTAGTCCCCCTATAAATTTAGCTTTTATATTATAGGTAACTTAGGTATAGTTAATAATGCTATCCCTTTTACCCTATATTCTTTAAGTTACTTTACTCTATAGTATTATAAGTCTAAGCTATTACTGCATTACTAGCGTAAAGAGTGTGTTGCTCTTTATTAAGGTTTAGCTATAATAGTTTTAAAGTAAATAGTATTAATTAAAGTCTCCTATAAAAACACTATAGTTTAAAGGTAAGGCTACTATAAAGTTAAGAAAGAGTAATATTTAATTAAATTTATAGGTTAGGGAATATATTAAGTAAATATAGTATTTTACTAATATTATTAAACACTAGTCCTTACCTATATGCATTAACTATACCTTAAGCCTATACTAGTAGTTTATATAAATTATAATATAGCTACCCTAAGTAGTAAGTTAGAAGTAGCTAAGGCTAGGGTTAGGTAGTTTACTATTTATAGTTCCTAGCTTCTATATTGCTATTATATTAGCTTTAGGTTAGGACTCTAGCGCTAAATATATAAGATAGGTTTTCTTCTATATATTTTAGTATATAACCTCTATTATATACTCTATATAGTATATTAGGTTAGGCTTAGCTTATTTAATACTGCAGTAGCTATAGGTTATTAACTTAGAAAGGCCTTTATAATAGCTTATAAGTGCTATATTAATTTTAGTCTAGTATTAGGAAGGTAGGTATATAGTTTACTAACTTACTTTTATAGCAAAGCCTCTTATAATAGTAAGTTACTTATATCTCTCCTTTAGCTATAGCTAAATACCTTTATTTAACTATTTTTCTCTAGTAAAGGAGGTTTAGTAAAGGCTAGAGGCTATGCTAAGTATGCAGCGTATACACAGTTCTATTATTTATTTATAATATTATATATATAAGACTATATAGGGTAAGGTCCTAAGCAGTTAATATAGCATTCCTATATAGCTCCTAATAGCGCTAGGTATAATTATTTACCCTTCTTATACTAACTAAATGCGCAGCAGCTATACCTTAAGAGCAATGCGCAGTGTATAGCTATATAGCTAAATTTAAAGCATTTAAAGCATTATTAAGGATAAATAGCATTATTATAGGGCTTAGCTTTAAATATCTTAGCTTTATAAATAATTCTAATATAGCATAGCCTATTTACTATATTAACTCTATTAATAGTAATAATTAAAAGGGATTAGGTTATAGTACTATATAGCTTCTATACTATAACCCTTACTAGACCCTGCCTATTAGCTATAATTATATTTTAAAGGATATTATCCTTCTCTTAGTTCTATATATAGCATATAAAAAAGCCCTTAATAATAATACTAAATATACATTAGTTTAGCGTTGCTTCTAAACTAAAAGCAGTGCTAACCTAAGCTATATTATTAGTATAAGGCTTTGCTATATTTTAGAATATAATTATAGTATTACTACTATAAAGGCAATACACTACTATAGCAGTATTAGTATTAATAGCTTAGTTAATAGTAGTAATAATTTCTTTAAGTAAGTAGTTTTATATAGCTTTAGCTATTATACTACCTTTAATAATAGTTTTATAGTAAATATAAGGCAATACCACTACTATTATAGCCTAGATCTATTAGATAGGTAGTTAAGTAATGCCTTTAGTAGTAATACTAGCCTAGCTTAAAGCTATTATATTTTTAATACTAATAGCTTTCTTTACTACTTATTTAATAACTTCTTTTAAGTTTTTAACTATAATAAGCTTATTAGGCAATAGTAAGGTTAATTCTATTAATATTTTAATATAGGTCTAAGGCATAAAGAGGCTGTGTTAGGCATGCATTAAGGCTATATTATTAACGTAAAGGATAATATTTTATACACTCTTTAGTACTATAGCTAGTATAAGTTTAGCTATCTTATTATATTTAATAGTTAGGTAGTTTAGTATTTACTTATATATAGGCAGTAGTATAGAAGTAACTTAAGGTACTATTAATATAAAGCCGCCCTATCCTATAAGTAGGTAGTAGTAGCTTTATATAAAGCTGCAATTCCTACTATTAATATCTATTAGCATTGCCTTATCCGCTGTGCCTATACTCTAGTACTAATACGCTATTAGAGATAGGGTAAAACGGATATAGCGATTCTTTTTCTGCACTTTTTAAGAGGTTTAGAGTTGGTTCCGCGTCGCTACTGCGGTGCGGGCGAATTCTAATGCTATAATATCGAAGTATATATTGAATATTTTTTAAATATTATTTTAAATTAAAGTTTAAATTAAATAAATATTTTTTAATTAATGCTTTATTTTTTATAAATATTAAATAGTTTTTTTTTATATTTTTTTATTTTTAAATGAACAATAATATTATATATATAAGTCAAAAATTTGAATAATAATTTAAACTATAGTTTTATTTACTTAAATAAATTAATTTATATACTTAATAATATATTAATTTATTTTTAATAACTATATTTTAATAATTATTAGCTTTAATATATATATAAAGTTTTATAAATTTAGTATTAATTTAATTTAATATATACTAGCTTTTATATAAAATTAAATATTTTTTAAAAAATAAATAATTTAAGTTTTTAATTATATTAAACGTTGGTATTCGTTAGGATACTAGTAATTCTCTAAGGAATACTAGGTGGATCTGAGACTTAGTGACTTAATATAGGGTCTAGGAAGGTATTCGTAAAAAGGTCTAATTTCTCTTATAATTAGTGCTATCTAAAGGGGGCATTTTATAGCTAGTGTTAAAGCTATAAAAATACTATTAAATTTTATAGTGAAAACTCTATACATATAGACTAATTAAAAGAGTTAGATTCTATAGCTAATATAGCTATAAATCTAGTTCTTCCTAGCTAGGCTATATTATTATAGAATGTAGTAATTTTAATACTTAAAATTCTTTCTTTTATAGAAAAAGAGAAATTACTTATAAGTTATATAAAAATCTACCTAAAAACTATAGTTAACTATCTAATTAAATAATTAATAAGAATAAGAATTCTACTTTATATCTTTAGTATTTCTTCTCTCTTATATATACTTCCTTCTTCTTTTTTATATAATTTACCTATTCCTTTATATAAATTATAGCCTTATTTCTATTAATAAAGGTTTTAAAGGCTTAATTTAGGGATTATTTATTATAGTATTAGTAATTGTTGGTATTCCTTAGGATACTAGTGATTCTCTAAGGAATACTAGGTGGATCTGAGACTCAGTGACACAACGTAGGGTTTAGCAAGGTATTTACAAAAAGGTCTAATTTCTATCCTAATCGGTGCTATCTAAAGGGGTATTTTATAGCTAGCATTGAGGCTACAAAAATGCTATTGGATTCTGTAGTAAAAACTCTACATACATAGACTAATTAGAGGAGTCGGATTCTGTGGCTAATATAGCTACAAATCCGGCTCTTTCTAGCTATGCTATGTTATTATAGAATGTAGCAATTCTAACACTTAGAATTCTCTCTTTTATAGAAAAAGAGGAATTACTTATAAGTTATACAAAAATCTACCTAAAAACTATAGTTAATTATCTAATTAAATAATTAATAAAAATAAGAATCCTATTTTATATCTTTAGTATTCCTTCTCTTTCCTATATGCTTCCTCCTTCTTCTTTATACGCTTTACCTATCCCTTTATATAAATTATAGCCTTATTCCTATTAATAAAAGTTTTAAGGGCTTAATTTAGTAATGATTTTGTTATAGTATTAGCAATATTGTTATTACTATTAATTCACCTAATTTCCTTAATTTCCTGCCTTTTGTATAATTATTGTAGTACTATAATATTAATTATTAGTCTCTTTTCTTTTATAGTGCTTAACCTTATAATGCACTTATATAATAAAAGAGAATCTATATAGATAATTAT
>SRPW01000141.1:0-37061 GCA_018360225.1 Claviceps pusilla | reverse complement strand
TTTTAATATATATAACCTCTCTTTATACCTAGCTATATAAAGTAAATTATATTTTTACCTTTAAGTTTTTAAATAATATAAATATTCTTATCTTTAGCTATATATTAAAAAAGACTTAAGCTTACTTTAAAAATATATAAAGAATATATTAATTATAGTTTTATAAATTTAGCTTTAAGTTTAATTTATAAAAAAGTAAGCTATTATACTTTATATATTATTATTATATAATTATAACTTTAGTTTAACTTAGTAATACTATAATTTAACTAGTTTAATTTACTTAGTTTTTAAATATATAAATTTATTATAAGCTTTATTAAAAAAAATATAATAAAAAGATTATAAAAAAGCTTGTATAATAATAGTTAGTTTTTATAGCTTTTATAATATTAACTTAAAGGTACTTTTTTTATAATATATATTTATTATATATATAACTAATTTAAAGCTTAGTTATTTATAATATAAATATATACTATACTTTAATAAACTATAGTAATATAGTAAAAAGTATTATAAAAGAATTTATTAAAAAATAGCTTAAATACTTATAAACTATAACTAAAGTTTATAAAACTATACTATAAGCCTTAATTAAAACTAAAGTAGCTATTTCTTTAATTAATTTTTACTTTAATTATTATATTTATTATTATTATAAAAGAATTAAAACTAATAAAATAGCTAATTAAATCTATATTATTTATATAGTAATAGCTAAATACTTTTAATAATAATAATATTATTACTATAGCTTTATATTATTATTTTATATTCTTTTATTTTATTATTTAATTACTTACTTTAATACTTTTTTATTAATTAAAAAGCTTAAATAAAAATAAAAAATTTAATAATATTAAAACTATATAATAATAAATATATATTAGCTTTAATATTTCTTTATAATAGCTAAATATAAACTTAAGTTTTATATTATTTATAAAACTATATAGTTATATAAGTACTTTATAAAATATAAATTAGCTATTTTTATTTAAATATATACTAAAAAAATTAGCTTTAAAGACTTTTTATATACTTAATATATATCTAAACTAAGCTTTTTAATATATTAATACTAAAATAATATAAAAAACTACTATTATATTATTCTTAACTACCTTAACTATAATTATCTTTATTTTTATAAACTTAATATATTCTTAATATATAACTATTATAATATTTATTTAGCTTTAAACTAAAGCCCCTTAGCTTATTACTTTACAAAATAACTTCTTTATATTAGCTAAATCTCTTACTTTATACTAACTAATTAACTATAAGTATTTTAAAAGAATAAAATACTTAATATAACTTTATTATAACTTTATAAGGAATTTAATTAGCTTTAGCTTACTTACTTACTAATATTACTATAAATATTATATTATGATAAAAGTATATATTTATTAAAAAAGCTATACCCCTTATATAAAGCTATAGTAAACTAGCCTTAAATAACCTTTTATTTATTTTAAAAAAAAATAAGAAAAAGAAAATAAAAAAAAAATAAAATAATACTAGCTTAATAGCTACTAGCTTTATACTAGCCTTAAGCTACCTTTTATTTAACTTATTTCTTTAATATAGCTATAATATAATTTAAATAGCTTAGGCACTTTTACTTAAAAAGTATAATTAAGCTAGCTTTATTAAGGGCTTAACTTACTACTTTTTTTATATTATTTTACTTTATAAGCTATATTACCTTTTCCTAAAGATTATTATAATTAGCTTATATTATATTAATATTTATAGCTTTATATTAAAAAAAACTTATATTTATTTAAGTATTAAAATTATTATTATTTTTATTATTATTAATAATTATATTAAAGTAGTTTTTTTTATATTTTAAAAGGCGTTTTTATCTTTAATTAATGAAAATTAATATAAGTTAATTATAAGCTTAGTTAGCCTTTATATTACTTTAATTAAATATATTATTATTACTTACTTTAAAATAAGTTTTACTTTAATAAGTATACTTATAATAAGCTTTAAAGATATTTATATTATATTAATACTAAACCTATATTAACTTTAAGTTAAAAATATTTTTTTTTAATTTTTATATAAATAATTAATAGTATTTATATATATAATATAAAACCTATAAAGCTATACCCTAATAACACTTTATTTTAATATATTAATAATAGCCTTAAGCTAAACTTAAATTATATATTTATTAATTATATTTTTTTTATTTAGTATTTTAACTAAGGTTAGTAAAACTAAATTAAATTTAATATAGCTTAGTTAAGGGTATACTAAGCTATTTATACTAAAGTATTAAAAAAAAATAACTTACTTTAAAAGCTTTAACTATAAAAAAAATTAAAAAAATAAAAAAAATTTCTTTTTATAATTATTACTAACTTTTTTTTATATAATTATTAGTTTAATTAAGTAACTATTAGCTAGCTATTATAGTTACTAAGGTAGCTTTTTATTAAAATACTTAGCTTTATATTAATATTTTTTAAGTATTAATATTATTATTAATAAACTTTAACTTTTCTTACTTATAGTATATATCCTTACTATAGTATAAATAAATATAAATAGCTAATATTATAGCTATATTATATTAAGTTATATTAATATAATATATTAGCTAACCTTTACTACCCTTTAAGCTTTAATTAGCCTTTATATAAGCTTATTTTAACTTTAAAACTAATATTACTTACTTATAAAAGCTATATATTATTACTATATTATTACTTTTATTATACATATAATAATATACTTTAATTATAATATTATAACTTTTATTTATTATTATTACTATAGAACTAATTTAGCTTAACCTTACTTTAAGCTAAATATACTTTTTTTTAAACTTAAACCTATTATATATACTTTTTTTAGTAATTATAGCTATATAGCCTAGTAAGTAATATACCTATATTTTATATTAAAGACTATTATAGGCTCTATATAGGCCTAAGTAAGTAGAAATATAAATAATATATATAGGTTTTCCTCCCTATCCTAGGATTTTTTCTATATAGTATAGTAAGTAAAGGTACTAGATTAAGGCCTATATAGGCCTCCTAGCGTATAATAATAATAATAATAACACTTATTATATTATATTATAAAAAATAACCTTTAAATACCTTTCTTAATATATTAGCATTTATTATTATATTTAAAATAAAGTTTTATTAAATAAAACTAAAAGCTAATAAAAATATATTTTTAAAGTATTAAAAAGCTATTTAATAAGCTAATAATTAAATAAATAAAACCTTTTTTTTAATAAGGTTAAATAAAAGCTTAATAAAATTTAAGAAATTAGCTATAAACTTTTAATAAAAGTTTATAAAGCTTAAAAAGTTATATATTTTTTATAGCTATATTAATACTTTTTATTTATAAATTATAGCTACTTTAGCTAAGTTTAATTATATTATATAGCTAGCTTAAACTATAAATTCTAAATATTTTACTTTAATTATATAAAAAATATATTTATTAAAGTTAAGGTATAAGCTAGCTTAATATAAATAAAAAAGAATTTTTTTATATACTTTATATATTCTTTATATATATTATTAATATAAATAAATATATTATTAAAATAAGCTATTATATAAACCTTTAAAGTATTCTTTAAAGCTTTATTAATATAATATTAAAATATTATAAATACTTTAATTAAATTAAAAAAATAAATAAATTATTTAAAAAAGCTAAATTATATATAAAAGCTATTAAAGCTTTATTTCTTTTAGTAATATATAAATAATAAAGAAAAATATAAATATTTAATTTTATAAACTAATAAATATTAGCTAAAAAATATAAAGTTTTTTTAATAAATAATAATAAATATTAATTTTAGTTTATAATTTTATTTAATACTTTATAGTTTATATAAAAATATTAACTTTTACTTATTTTTTTAATTAATAATATTAATATAATTATATAAAAAAAAAGCTTAAATTTAGCTTTTATTTATTAAATTTATATTTTATTTTTATATTTTTAATAGTTAGTTTTAAAGTATATTATAAAGTAATACTTAAAGTAAGTTTAATAAGCTATTATTAAGGTTTTATTATAAGTAAATATAGTAGTTAGCTTATTTTTAATAAGAAAATAAAGTATTAATATTTTTATAATAAAATAAATCCTTAAAGTTAATTAATTTATTTAATAATAAAAAAAATTCTTTTTTTTTAAAGTTATTAAGTTTATTATAAATATAAAAATAATATTAATGTTTTATAAATTTATAAATATAATACTATATACTTTATTTAATTATAGTATATAATAAGCTAACTTAATATATATTAATTTTATAATAATAGTTATTAATAAAGCTATTTTTTAAATATTTAATAAATAAATCTTTAAGTTATTTTATATATATAAATAATAAAAAAGTATTTAATAGTATATAATATAATATTATTTTAAACTATATATAATACCTTTAAAATATAGTTTTATAAAAAACTTAAAATTATATAAGCTATTATAAAAAATAACTAATTTTTTAAATTAATATTAAATTAAATAAAATAAATAATTTTTAAATATTAAAAAGTATTAATATAACTATAGTATATAATTATTATAATAATAATTAAAATATATAATTAAGCTAAAGGAATATATTAAAGGCTTAACCTTTAAACTATATTTTTACTTATAATAATATAGCTATTATAATTATTATTTATTTAAGTATTAATAACCTTAAAATTATTATTTAAAAAAAATAATACTTTTTTTATATAATATTTTATTTTTTTTATAAATATTTAAGTTATTATTATTATAAATATAATATAAACTAATATTATTAATTTATATTTTCTTATAAAAACTTATATAATAAAGCTATTTTTTTAAAGCTAAAGTTATTATTATTATTTAATATTCTTTTATTAAAGGTATTTAAAGCTTTAATACTTAGTTTTTTTACTAAATAATAAGTAAAAAGCTATATATAATTTTAAATAAAGTAGCTATTATTATTATAATATAAATATTAAAAAAATGCTTTATAGTATTTAATAATATCCTTTAATATTTAAGTTACTTAAACTATACCTTTAGTATTTATAAGCTTTATATTTAACTTATTTTTTTTAAAATATTTATAAGTTTATTTAAAGCTTAAAAAATTAATATAATTAAAACTTATTATAATTATATTCTTATTATAATTATACTTTATATAAAAATAATAATAAGCTTTAATATATTTCTTAATTTATTATAAATTAATATTTAAAGTAATATTATAATATTATATAATTATTATATAAGAATTAAAGTAAAAAATATTATAGCTTATATATTAATTTTTTAATTATTTATTAGATTTTCTTTAAAACTTAATAAGTTTTAATATATTTATTTATATACTTTTATTTATAAAATATAGTTTTTATTTAAAAAAATAAAATAATTTATAAATTATTTATTTAAATATTAATTAAGTTAGTTTAGCTTTATAATTATATATTTTTTTAATAAAGATTTATAAATATAATATTAAAATAATTAAAGAAATAGCTTAATATATATTAATAATTATTATTAAACTTAAAAAATAAAGCTATATATATTTAAAATTTAAATAATAAATTTTAAAAAATAAAGAATTATTTATAATTAATATTAATAAAGTTTAAATTAGCTTTTAATTTATATATTATAAAGCTTTATTAAGCTTAAAATAAAGCTTTATTTTTATTATAAAAGTTTTTTATTAAAAATAACTTATATTTAGGTTATACTTAATTAGGGTATATTAAAATATTTATAAAAAATACTTAAATTATTATAGCTAAATAATAATATAATTTCTCAAGCTAAGCTATTATTAAAGTAATAGTTTTATAAAAGTAATATAAATTTTATATATTATTTAATTAAGTTATTTATTTATAATATAAAAAGTTTATTATATTATTTATATATAAATAAGTATTATAATTAGTATTAAAATAAATAATTATTATTATAAATTAGCTTAAATAGCTTTTATAATTTAGTATTAATTAAGTTATTTTTATTTATAAAAAAAAACTATTATTTTTCTTTATTATATACTTATTTTATATATAATATATATTTATAGGGTTTACCCTATAGGTATAGTAGGTTGCCTTATATACTCCTTTCCTGCTCTACTAAGGATCTAAGCCTCTAGCTTAAATTTATTATAGAAAGAACTTTTTAATTAAATAGTTAAAATAAAATAAGTAATAAAGAAAAAGGCTAACTTACTCTTTATATAGTTATAACTATTTTAAGCCCCTATCTTTTAAAAGTTATTTAATTAAAAACTATATTATTTATAACTTAAGGTTTAAAGTAAGGTAGTTAGAGATTATTAAGAATTTTGTAACTTTTAATTATAAAATTATACTTATATAGATTTATATATTAAAAGTATATTAGTAATTATTATTTAATTTAAAACATAAGGTAATATATATTAATATTATCAAAGTTAAAATAAATCTTTAATTTATATACTATAAAGCTTTATTAAGCTTAAAAAAAAGCTTCATTATTATTATAAAGATTATTTATAAAAAATAGTTTATATTAAGATTATATTTAATAAAAGTTTATTAAGGTTTTTATAATAATTACTTTATTTATTAAAACTATTTAATAATATAATTCTTTAAGCTAAGTTATTATTAAAATAATAGTTTTATAAAAATAATATAAGTTTTATATATTATTTAATTAAATTATTTCTTTATAATATTAAAAGTTTATTATATTATTTATATAAGTATAGTTATTATAAGCTATATAATAATAATTAATACTTATTATAAACTAGCTTATAAAGTATTTATATTTTAATATTAATAATATAATTATTAACTATAAGGGTAAGAGAAAGAAATCCTAATATTACCTTTCTATTTCTTAGTAAATATAGTCTTATAAGTAAGGCTTGCCCTAAAGATATATAACCTGGCCCCTCTCTATATCTGCTACATTTCTTATAAGGGTCTAAGCCACTAGCTTAAATCTATCACATTAATACTTTTAATTAAATAATTTCAAAGTTTTATAATAGGTTATTTATAGTTAACTATTTTAGTTTTATAAGTTTAGTTAGTTATAGTAAGGTTTAACTCTAAATTATAGCCTTTAATTATATATTATTATTTCTAAGTAATACAATAAGTTATAGAAAGGCTACTTAACTTAATTTACTTAAATAAAACTACTATTTAAACTAGAAAAAAGAGAATAATATACTACAGACTTAAAAAGTAAAGGGTATATATATAACTAAAGCTATACAAAAGAGAGATAATTAAATAGCTTTATATTTAATTAAATAGTTTAAGTTATTAAAAGTTAAAGTAATAATTTTAGAATAAAATATAAAGTAATTATACTATAGTAGTGACTAGGTTCATAATAATAATAATAATATAATAATAAATAATTTTATACTTATACTTTAAAAAATAAAAATAAATAATAAATAATTTTTCTAACTATTTAAGGACTTAAGACCAATTTATATTATTAAATTAAATAGTTTAATTATATTATACTAAGGTATCCCGTGACGCAGTGGTTAAGCGTTATAGAAAACCTTGTCACTTTTCTTATATAAGTTAGAATTATAGAGAGGTTATAAGTTTAATTCCTATATAGGGTATAGTTTTTCCTTAGTATAATAGGGGCTATATATTAAGGAAAAACTAGACTTTAATTAGCTAAGAAAGTAAGGAGGCTTTTTTAGCTAATTAATAGCTTAGTAAGCAAAGACTAAAGTGGGTCTAGTCCCCCACTTATTCTAGCTTACTAAGCAGCGTAGATTAGCCACTCCTACGTTATATAAATAGGCAAAAAAATACCCGCTAGCTCTTTAGGTGCTGAGCTAGTTACAGCCGTAATTTGCTAGGATTAATGGGTATAGGGTAACTAGGGCTGTTAAGCAGGAATAGTAGAGAAAAAAAAAGACTATAGGGTAACTAGGGTATAATTGTTAACTTGTGACGGCTGAGGTTGAGTTTGATTCGGAAGATTCACGAGGCGGTCAGGCTGGGCAATAATTATAAGGTTATTAAAGACTGGCTAGCTAAGATATCTAAGACTAAAGGGCAGCTTATATAGAAAGAGGCTATTTTAAGCTTATAAGGTATTTGTAGTAATTATAGAGGGAGCTTATAATAAATATATAGTAATTAAGGGCGTAGCTTACTGTATATATACAGTAAGCGCTGTGTGTAATATAATTAGTTAAGCTATTAATTAGTAAAAGGTTAATTTAGTCTATTAAAGTAGTTTCTAATATATTCCCCTCTCTTTTAAGGCCTTTATTTTTAAAGACCTATTTTATTTAGCCTTAAACAGTGTTTTTTATATAGTTTTAAATCTCTTTTTACAAGTATTTCTTTTTTTCTCCTCTTTTCCCTCTATTTTTAACTTCTTTTATTAAAAGCTACTATATTTAATCTTCCTAACTAACTTTATAGGTTTACTACTTAATCCCTTATATTCTATTATTATAATAATCTATATACTTATATTAATAAGTATAGTTATAATATAATGCTTTATTTATTCTATTTCTTTTAAAGGCTATAATGTAGAATAGTTAAGCGTTGTATAAAGTATAGTAAATATATTTACTATAGTTAGTTTTATAATACCTTTAGTATAGTATTTAGCTCTTATTAGTTATTCTTTTATATATTATTATTTCATTATTTCTAGCTAATATATAGTAATAACCTATATTATTATTAAGTCTAAATATTTAAGTAAAAAAAGGAGTTAGTAAAAGAGTTATTAGCTATAAGGTAGGAGGCCTTATATAAGGCCTAGGTAGATATTAAGGAGTTATTAAATTACTTAGAATATCTTTATTATTAGAAATAGTTATTACTTTATAAGGGTAATATAATAGTATATTTAAGGGTTTAGTCCCTAAATAAGCTTAAAGCTTAAGAATAAGCTATACTAGCTTTAGCTCCTATAGTAAAAAGTCCTTCTATATCAAATACTATTTATTATAGACTAGCCTAGATAGCTT
This sequence comes from Claviceps pusilla, assembly GCA_018360225.1. Classification (NCBI taxonomy): domain Eukaryota; kingdom Fungi; phylum Ascomycota; class Sordariomycetes; order Hypocreales; family Clavicipitaceae; genus Claviceps; species Claviceps pusilla. The sequence continues at coordinate 27,997 of SRPW01000141.1, read as the reverse complement.
CTGCAATTTAGTGTTAATAAAGTTATTATTATCTATAAGGAATAAGGAAACACTACTATCTCCCTACACTATATGCCTATTTTATATATAATATATATTTATAGGATTTACTTTATAAATATAGTAAGTTACCTTATATACTTCTTTTTTACTTTACTAAGAATTTAAGCCTTTAGCTTAAATTTATTATATAGCCCCTTATTTTACTACTCTTTAGCTATTAAATAGTTAATAAGTATATAAAATAGAAAAATAATATTAAAGAATTAATAATATAATTTACTAAGTAGAATTATTTATTTTAGCTAATTATAATTTAATACTTAATATTAATAAAATAAATCTAAAAATAAAAGTTTAAAATTCTAAATTAACTAGCTAATTATATTAAAAATACTAATTATAAATCTTTTATTTAGCCTTTTTATACTTATAAATATAATTCTATTATTATTTTCTTTATTAAAATTCTATATACCTTAAGGTTTTTATTTAAATATTTTTTATTTTTTATTTAAATTTTTATTATTATTTATATTTCTTTTATATTTATTTATTAAAACTTAATAAAGAATTTATTATTATTATTTATTAAATTTAAATAATAAGCTTTTTTATTTTTATTATTTTTTTTATATTAAAACTAAGTATAATAAAATTATATTTATTATTATTAATACTTTACTTTTTCTTTCTTTATTTTTAAATAGTTATTATATTTTAAGCTATTTTAAAGTAAAAGGTAACTTTAAAAATAATTAATTAAATATTTAATACTTATTTTATTTTATATATATAGTAAATAATAGCTTATTTTTATATATATTAAGCTTATAATACTTTTATAAAATATATTAAAAAAGAAATAATTTATATATAAAATATTACTTTATTTACTGAAAGTTTTATTTTTTACTACTTTACTTATAAAATAATAATAATTATTTATTATAATAAAGCTATTAACATACCTTATATTCTTACTTATAATACTTTTAATAATAAAAAAAAAAGTTATTTTAAATAAGCCTTTTAAGGCTTTATATAACTATTTTAATATTACTTTATATACTATAAGGAAATATACTATATTTATTATTATTATTAAAGTCTTACTTATACCTTTTTTTTAATAAATAAAATATCCTTAGTTTATTATGAAAAAAATACTTATATATTTATTATTTATTATTATTATTAATTATATTATAATTTACTTATTAAAACCTACTATTAATTATATTAATACTTAGTTATTTAAGGTATAATACTAGGTTTAGTAATTAATATTTATATTTTAAGATTTATTTATTTATTTTTAATTATATTAGCTTTTTTTATTATTTTACTTATTATTATATTTTAAAAAGTAGGTATATATATTTATACTACTCTCTTTTATAATATTAAGTATATTAGTACCTTTTAGCTCTTTATTAAAAAAATCTTAATAATTATTATAATTTTTATTTATTATTATTATAGTTTTATTTATTATTATTATATCTTTATTTATTACTATTATATTTTTTTAATTTTTATTATATTATTACTTAGTATTACTAAGCTTTTAATATTTTTATTACTTATAATTAAACTATTTTAGAATTTTTTTAGCTTTAAGCTATAAAATCTTAACTTATGTTTTATTAATTAAAAGTTATTTATTTTACTTTTTTTTAGCTTATTTTTTATAATTATATTATTTAAATATTATAAATAAAAAAAGAATTTATTTAGCTATTTTATTTACTTTATTTAAGAGTAAGTAATAATAAAGTATAAATATATTATAGCTTAAATAAAGCTTATATAAAGCTTAATAATACTAAATATTATATTAAATAATATATTATATAATATTAATTAAAAATTATAATATACTTATATTAAATTATAATTAAAAAATATATTACTTTATTATAATTTAAATTATATTAAAGCTTTAATATTTTTAAAGTTTTTAAATAATTTTTATATTAATTATATATAATTAATTTATTTAATTAATATATTATAATAATTATTATAATTTTTAATATTTTATATAATTAAAATAAACTTAACTTAATATTTATAAAATATATTTATATTATTATTTTAAAGCTAAATAAAGCTTAATTAAAAATTAAATAAAATTTAAAAAAAATAAAATTATTTATTATATATTTTATTAAATTAATATAAAAAATAAAATAAATATTATTTAAAATATTTAATTTAAAAATAAAAAATATTAAAATATTTAATATAATATATTTAATTATAATTTAATTTAATTTTTTATTTATATAAAAAATATAAATCTTTTATAAACTAAGTTAAACTTTATTTTTAAGCTAATATTACTTTATTAAATAATATAATTAATTAATAAACTTTTATTATTATTGTTAAATAAAGTTAATAATAATTTAAATAAGTATTATTTTTTATTTAATATATTTAAAAAATTAAATTATTTACTTTTTAAATAATATTTAATTTTATATAAAAGCTAATATATATTAAATTAAATTAATATTAAACTTAAAAAAAGCTATATATATATTAAAGCTAATAATTAATAAAGTATATTTATTAAAAATAAATTAATATATTATTAAATATATAAATTAATTTATTTAATTAAAAAAAAATATAATTTATAATATTATTTAAGCTTTTTAATTTATATATTTAATATTATTATTAATTTAAAAATAATATAATATAAAAAAAAACTATTTAATATTTATAAAAAAATAAAATATTAATTAAAAAATATTTATTTAATTTAAGCTTTAATTTAAAATAATATTTAAAAAAGATTTATAAAAGTATTATTAAAAATTTAAAAAATATTAAGTATATACTTTAATATTTCTATTTATTATAATATTTAATAAAATATATTTAAAAAAGTAATTTATAATAATTATAAAAAATTAAAAAATATTTAAAAATTAGCTAAAAAATTAATTATAAAATTTATTAATATTTATAATTAATACTTATTTAATATTAGAATAAGCTATAAAAAGCTTTAATATAAATATTAGTTTATATAAGCTTTATAATAATAATAATTATATATATATTATATAATATTTATTAATATACTTTTTTAATAATAATTATAATAAAAAGCTTAAAAAATTATATTTTTTTAAATAATTTATTAAAAATAAGTTATAAGTTTATTAAATAATAATAATAATAAAAAGCTTATATTATAATACTTAAAAATAGCTAAAAAATAAGAAAACTTTATAAATATTAATTATATAATTATTAATTTATTAATATATAGCTATTTTAATAAAGAATATTTAAGTTTTTAATTAAATTATTTTAATTTTTATTTAATATAGAAAGTTAGCTTATATATTTTAATTTTAAAAGCTTTAAAAATAATTATTTATAAAAATATTATAGCTTTATAAGTTAATTATAATAATATAAAATAAAATTTAATTTTACTTTAATATAAAAATAAAAAAAATATAAAATAACTATAATAAGTATATAATTAATACTAAATAAAATAATAGCTAAGTTATTATAAATTTCTTTAATTTATTTTATTTATAATAAAATAATATATTAAAGTATATTACTTAAAAGTTTAAGTAATAATAAAAATAAAAATTAAAAAGAAAGTTTTTATTTTATATATTTAATATTTTAGTATTTTTTAAAGGCTTATAAAGTATTTTAAGTTTTTATAGTTAATAAAGATTATAAATAGCATAAAAATACTATAAAGCTTAATAAATTATACTTTAAAGTATAAAATAATATTAAGTAATTTTTTATTATAAATTATATAGTTTTACTAAAAAGCTATAAATTAAATAAAGTAATAAGCTATTAATTATAATATATTTATTATATTATATTATAAAAAATAACTTTTAAATACCTTTTTAATATATAAGCCTTTATTATTATATTTAAAATAAGGTTTTATTAAATAAAAATAAAAGCTAATAAAAATATATTTTAAGGTATTTAAAAGCTATTTAATAAGTTAAAAACTAAATAAATAAAACTTTTTTTTTAATAAAGTTATATAAAAGCTTAATAAAATTTAAAAATTTAGCTATAAACTTTTAATAAAGGTTTATAAAGCTTTAAAAGCTATATACTTTTTATAGCTATATTAATATTTTTTATTTATAAATTATAGCTACTTTAGCTAAGTTTAGTTATATTATATAGCTAGCTTAAACTATAAATTTTAAGTATTTTACTTTAATTATATAAAAAATATACTTATTAAAGTTAAAATATAAGCTAGCTTATTATAAATAAAAAAGATTTTTTTATATATTTTATATATGTTTTATATATATTATTAGTATAAATAAAAATATTATTTAAATAAGCTATTATATAAACTTATAAGGTATTTTTTAAAGCTTTTTTAATATAATATTAAAATATTATAAATACTTTAGCTAAACTAAAAAAGTAAATATATTATTTAAAAAAGCTAAATTATATATAAAAAGCTATTAAAGCTTTATTCCCTTTAGTAATATATAAATACTAAAAAATAATATAAATATTTAATTTTATAAACTATTAAATATTAACTAAAGAATATAAAGTGTTTTTAATAAATAATAATAAATATTAATTTTAGTTTATAATTTGCTTTATTACTTTATAATTTATATAAAAATATTAGCTTTTACTTACTTTTTTAATTAATAATATTAAAATAGCTATTAAAAGAAAGCTTAAATTTAGCTTTTATTTATTAAGTTTATAATTTATTTTTATATTTATAATAATTAATTTTAAAGTATATTATAAAATAGCACTTAAAATAGATTTAATAAGCTATTATTAAGGTTTTATTATAAGTAAATATAATAATTAACTTACTTTTAATAAAAAAATTAAGTATTAGTATTTTTATAATAAAATAAATCCTTAAAGTTAGCTAGCTTACTTAATAATAAAAAAAGTTTTTTTTAAAGCTATTAAATTTATTATAAATATAAAAATAATATTAATTTTCCATAAACTTATAAATATAATATTACTTATTTTATTTAACTATAGTATATAATAAGCTAACTTAATATATATTAATTTTATAATAATAATTATTAATAAGGCTATCTTTTAAGTATTCAAAAAATAAATCTTTAAGCTATTTTATATATAAGATATAAAAATGTATTTAATAGTATATAATGTAATATTATTTTAAGTTATTTATAGTATTTTTAGAATATAATTTTATAAAAAACTTAGAATTATATAAGCTATTATAAAGAATAACTAGCTATTTAAATTAGTATTAAATTAAATAAAATAAATAATTTTTAAGTATTAAAGATTATTAGTATAGCTATAGTATATAACTATTATAATAGTAATTAAAGTATATAGTTAAGCTAAGGAAATATATTAAAAGCCTAGCCTTTAAACTATATTTTTATTTATAATAATATAGTTATTATAACTATTATTTACTTAAATATTAATAAACTTAGAATTATTATATTAAAAAAGTAAAAAAATAATACTTTTTTATATAATATTTTATTTTATTATAAATATTTAAGCTATTATTATTATAAATATAATATAAGCTAATACTATTAATTTATATTTTATTATTAATACTTATATAATAAAGCTATTTTTTTAAGCTAAAGTTATTATTATTATTTAATATTATTTTATTAAAAATATTTAAAGCTTTAATATTTAGTTTTTTTATTAAATAATAAGTAAAAAGCTATATATAGTTTTAAATAAAGTAGTTATTATTATTATAATATAAATATTAATAAGTAGCTTTATAATATTTAATAATATTCTTTAATACTTAAATTACTTAAACTATACCTTTAATATTTATAAGCTTTATGCTTAACTTATTGTTTTTAAATAATTTATAAATTTATTTAAAACCTAAAAAACTAATAAAATTAATACTTATTATAGCTATATCTTTATTATAGCTATATCTTTATTATAATTATACTTTATATAAAAATAATAATAAACTTTAATATATTTTTTAATTTAATATAAATTAATATTTAAAGTAATATTATATTATTATATTATTATTATATAATAATTAAATTAAAAAATACTATAGCTTATATAATAATTCTTTATTTATTTATTAAATTTTATTTAAAGCTTTATAAGTTTTATTATATTTATTTAAATATTTTTATTTATAAGATATAATTTATATTTAAAATAAATTAAAAAGTTTATAAATTATTTATTTAAGTATTATTTAAATTAATTTAGCTTTATAATTATATATATTTTTTTAATAAAAGTTTATAAATATAATATTAAAATAATTAAAAAAATAACTTAATATATTTTAATAATTATTATTAAGCTTAAAAAATAAAGCTATTTATATTTAAATTTTAAGTAATAAATTTTAATAAATAAGAAATTATTTATTATAATTAATATTTATAAAGTTTAAGTTAGCTTTTAATTTATATATTATAAAGCTTTACTAAGCTTAAAATAAAGCTTTATTTTTATTATAAAAATTCTTTATTAAAAGTAGCTTATATTTAAGTTATATTTAATTAAAGTATATTATAATATTTATAAAGAATACTTAGGTCTTTATAGCTATATAATAATTTAATTTTTTAAGCTAAGTTATTATTAAAGTAATAGTTTTAAAAAAAGTAATATAAGTTTTATATATTATTTAATTATACTATTTATTTATAATACTAAAGGTTTATTATATTATTTATATATAAATAAATATTATAAATAATATTATAATAAATAATAATTATTATAAATTAGTTTAAATAGCTTTTATAATTTAATATTAATAAAGTTATTATTATTTATAAGAAATAAGGAAAAATAACTATTTTTCTATATTATATATTTATTTTATATATAATATATATTTATAGAGTTTACTTTATAAGTATAGTAAGTTACCTTATATACTCCTCTCCTGCTCCGCTAAGGATCTAAGCCTCTAGCTTAGATCTATTACACTATTAACTAAAATACCTTTAATGGTGTTTTAATTAGTGTTTTATAATTTTATATTATTAGTACTATTTTTATAATACTTTTATTTTTAAAGTTAGTAAATAATTTTTAGTTATAGGTTTAATTAGGTTAATGTTTTTATTATAAAATTTAGTAATTTCTTTATTATAATAAAAAAGGTTATTTATAGGTTATTAGGTATAGTCCCTATACCTATACCCTTTTTATTTAATAAAATACTCTAAACCTTTATTTCTATATTTAAATTTTAAGATTTTCTTAAGCTTATATTTATACTTATCTTTAATTTTAAATTATTAGTTCTTTAAGGCTTAAGTTTTAATTAGTGCTTTTTCTAATAGTAAAATATAAAAAATAGGGTATATTTTTATAGTTAGAGGCAATAAAAGCTTATAATTAATATTTAAAACCTTTTTCTTAACTTTAAATAGTCTTAATTTCTTATAGTTTAATTTATTACTAAGCTATATAGTTTTAATATATCTTTATAAAAAATATACTTTACTCCCTTTCCTTAAGGTTAGTTCTTTCTCCTTTTTTTAATTATAGTATTTGACTATTTAATTTTATATAAATTTTATTTTTTATCTTATTTACTTATATAGCCTTTTTAGCTATTTTATTAATAATATAGCTTGTTTTATATTATGTTTTTCTAAAAGCGTTTAGAATACTTTGGAACTATATTTATAATTAGTGTAATATAGTAATATCCCTATAGATTTAGCTATAGCGCTATTATAAGTAATTTATACTATAAGTAGCTATATTACCTAATTATTTTATTTATAATTGATATAGTATTATAGGTATTACTTTAGTATTTAGGTTAAGCATTTAGTTTATTTATTAATTTATAGGTAATATACTATACTAAGTTAATATTTAGTATTAAGTTAAGTTATTAAGGTTTACTAGAATTTTAAAGTGAATATAATACTTTAGTTTAAAATAATTTCTTTCAAAAAACTATAGTTACTAGCTATTTTTTTAAGAAAAATATATATAAGTTCTTTAGTATTACTAAATTCCTTATATAAAAGAAAATATCTATACTTTATTAGTTAGTTACTATAAAGATACTATTATATTCTATATTAATTATAAGTTCTTTTAATAGTAATAACTTAGTAATATAGTTAAAAGCAATAAACTTCTATAAAGGTTATATAACTTATAGTAGTTTAAGTTCTTTATATAGTTTATAATATATAGCTTTACTATAGGTATACTTAGTATAAAAAGTTACTACTTTATAAACTACTTTTTTAATTTCTAAAAAGTTAAAAGTTTATTATATTTTATTCTTAGTTTTTTAAATTCCTTAATAGCTCAATATAAAGTATTTATATAATATTCTAATAGCTTTCTTCTATAGTATTTTTAGAATCTAAATTTTTCCCTTATATATTAGTATAATAGAATATTTAAGTATATATGTTTTAGTAAGTTATTTTTATATTCTTTTATTTATTTTAAAATATTATTATATATAAAGTGTTTTACTTTAATATATAATATTATATTAATTAATTATTATTATAAGCTATTATTAAGGTTTATTTTAAGAAACTATTATATTCTTAATAGTATTTCTTTATTATAATTTACTTATTAACTTAGAGTATTTACTTTATTATTTTTAAATCCTTTTTTATAAATTATTTTATAGTTAAATTCTAAAAAGTATTTTACTTAATATATTTAGTAAGCATTTAATTATTATATTATAGAAAAGTAAGTAATACTTTTATAATTTATATATACCTTAACTTTATAGTAGTTTTTTAGAAAATAATTTTAAAATTCCTTAAAGGTATTAATAATAATAAAGAATTCTTTATTATAAATAAAGTATTTAAGTTCTATATTATATAATTTTTTAAAATAAAAGGTAATAAAGTATAACTTTTTTTCTTTATTATATTAACTAATTTATACTTTTAAAGTAAACTTAAAGGTATTAGTTTTTAATTTAATAAGCTTTTAAAAATTCAATATAATAAGTATAGATTTTATTAGTATAGCCTTTTTAATTTAATTAAAGGCTTATTATATTTAATTATTTTATTTCTAAGTAATACTATTCTTAATAAGGTTATAAAGAAATATTATAACTTATTTAAAGTCTTTAATAAATTATTAGTAATAGTAAATAAATTTAATAAAGCTTTATATTTTTTTAACTATCTTTAACTATAATTAGTTTTTTATAAAGTTAATATTTAATTATTTTATTTAAATTTTCTTTAGTTAAATAATATATTTTAAAAAATTAACTTTTTAAATATAGAATTTACTTTTTTTAAGCTTTATAAGAAGATTAGTATTCTAAAGTAGTTATAATACCTTATATATATATACTGTATATTCCTTAAGTATATTAAAGAATATTAAAATATTATTAAAATAAGCTATTATAAAGATATTAAGATATTCTCTTAAAATATTATTAATTATTTATTAAAATACAGTAAGGGTATTAATAAGCTTAAAAGGTATTATTAAATATTTAATTAATTTAAATTTAGTTAAAATACTATTTTTTATTTATTTCTATATTTTATATATATTAAGTTATATAGTTCTTTAAAATTAAATACTATAAACTATTCTTTTTTATATAATTTATTATAAAGCTTAAATATTAATAGAAATAGTATATAATTCTTAATAGTAATATTAATAAGTTATTAGTAATTTATAATAAGTTATAGCTTACTATTTCTTTGAAGTATAAATATTATAAAATATTTAGCTTTTAATATTAATATATAAATATATTCTTTAGTTAGTATTTTATTAAAATATGTTTTTAATATTTAAAGTTATTTTTTATTAAAGTTATAGATTTTATAAAAAGTAGTTAATATTTTATTTTTAAGTATTATTTTATAATTCTATTTATTATATTATAAAAGTTTTATTTTAAGTTTTTTTTAAAAAAGTGTTTTATACTTTTAATATTTCTTAGAATTATATTTTATTTATTTTTTATATTCTTTAAGGCTTCTAATAGTTATTAAAAGTTTTTTTAATATATTATTTAAGTATATAAAGTTTTTATAAAGTAATAATAACCTTTTAAATTTTCTTATATATTATATATTAAATTTTATAATTTATCTTTTATAGTATTTTTTTTTAGTTAATACCTTAGTTTTTAACTTATATATTAATATTATTAAGTTATTATAAAGCTTTACTTATACTTTTAAAATCCCTTAATCCTATTAACCTATAATTTTATTTTATTATAAATAGCTAATTCTTTAGTTAATTATTAAGTTACTTTTTTATAGCTATAGGTATTTTAAAATAAAATTATAATTTAATATATTTATTATATTAAAGCTAATAACTTTTATTTATTTAGGGAATTTAATACTAATATTAAGTTTTATGTTAATTATACTATTATTATAGTTTCATATAATTCCCTTAATATTATATAATATATATAAAACTTACGTTTTTCTTTATAAAAGTTAGTAATAATTAATAACTTTAAGTAAAATATAATTACTTATCATATTACTATTTACTAAAGTATTAATATAATATTTTATAATTTTAGCTTTTAATAATATTTTACTACTTTAACTATTATTAGTAGTATATAAGGTTATTAGTTTTTCTTTTAAGTTATACTCTAGCTTTATTATAATTAATATTCCTTATTATTTATAACTTTTTTAAAGATTATTATAGTTAATACTTCTTTTAATATTTTAAAGTTTTCTTCTTTAATTTATTATCAAATTATAAAGTACTATTTATAGTATTTATTTCCTTTTACTAGTTTTTTAAAGTATTTTTCTATATATAAGTACTAAAATTATTATTAAATATATATTTGCTTATTATAATACTATATATAATTAGATTTATTATAATTAATAGTATATAATTATTTATATTAAGGTTTATTTTATTAGGTATAGGGGCTAAGATAATACTAATTAGCTACTTTATTAAATAAGTACTTAAGGTAGTATAAAATAAAGTATTATTAATAGTTTACTAAGTTATATTTTAATATAACTCTATTATAAGCCTTAAGGTTAGGGGTTATTTTATATTTTAAGAAGTTTATTTATTATATTACTTTTTTAAATATATATAGCTAATATATATTAGTTTTATATAATTAATTTAAAAAAGGGTTATTTAGTAGTTTATAAGTATTTATTTATTAAAGATAAGGAAAACTATTTTTTAAAGATATTATTATTTTAGCTTTTATTTATATAATTTATATAAAAAATATAGTATATTCATAGAGATCCCCTTAGTTTTAATAAAATAAATACTTTATCTAACTTTTCTTAGTATGTAAGTAATATAAATATATAATACCTATAAGATTTATATATAGTTAAGGTTTTATGTTAAGGCTGGTTATGGGAGATGGTTTAGTGGAGTGAAGACTAAGACACTAAATGTGCACTGTAACGTAGCAGCTAGGTAGGGGGTAGTGCTTAAAGGTATAAATCTCTGCCCTATTATATAAATATTCTCTCTCCTCCTTTTATAAGCTCTCCTTAGCGCGCTACTAAGTCATAGCAAGGTCGTTACGTACCTTATTTCCTTACGCCTACCTTAGACCCTTCGCAACCACCTGCGTATTCTCTGCGTGGGCGGTTATGGCTGTAGGCGGCTATAACATTTTATAAAGAGATATATAAATTATTATTTTTATATTTCTTAGGTTACTATTTATATTTAAGGGCCTCTATAACCCTACTATATAAATATAAATATAATTACTTATTTTTTTATTATTAGTTAGTTTATAATATTATACTTATTATACTTATTTAAAAAAAGGTTTCATAATATAAACTAGTATAATTTTATTATTTATAATAGTAAGAGTATACTATTTTAAAGCTTTAGGGTATTAACTACTTTTTTTTTATTTTTAAGGTAAATAGTATACTTATTACTAAAGTATATTATTTAATTTAATTATTTATAGTTTTATTTTAAATGCATTAGGTTATTATTCTTTAAGTATTAGTTTTTATTTTATAGAGTTAAGTTACTTACTTTTTAATATTATTTTCTACTCTTTTTTAAGCTTTTAATATTCTTTAGTAAGTTCTAAATTTACTATAATTATAATATTTCTAGGTTTCCTTAGGTTTTTATATAATATTAAGGTTTATTCTTTTTAAATTACTAGTATATATATATACTATAGGTTCTTATTATTATTATTCTTAATTAGTATAGTTAGTAATATATTCTTTCTTATATACTTTAAATATCTTTCCCCTTTTTTATATATATTACTAATATTATTTATTATTAATTTTAATAGCTATAGCTATATAATTAGCTAAGGTTTTAAGTATATTTTCTTTAAAGAGTTTATTTTTTACCTTTTCTTTAAGTTTTTTATAAAATATAAATATTAAAGGTTTATTATTTTAATTAAATTAGAAAGTAAACTATTAAAATTTAATAATATAGTTTATTATAAATCCTTACTACCTAAGTTTATTTATTTACTAAATAATAGCTTAGGTTTTATTAATTATTTTAAAAGCTTTTTTAATAGCTTTTTTAAATTTACTAAAGTTAGAGAAAATAGTATTAGTTTTATTTATTTTATTATTATTATTATTATTATTAAAGTAGTTTATTATAATAGGTTTAAACTATATAAAGGTAGTGCTTTTAAGGTATTTATTAGTATAAAATACCTTTTAAACTAGCTTACTTAAGGCTTAGAAATAAAAGTAATAATAAGTTTTAATCTATATAAAAAAGCCCTAAAGTTTAAAAGTAATGCTATTATAAAAGCTAAGGTTCTTAGGTTTAAGATTATATTTTAAATTTTATTTATTTTATTAAAAAATAAAAAGTTCTTTTATATTTACTAAATTACTAAATTTTTATAATAAGCTTTTTAATAATAAGTTTATAAAGAGTAGGTTTAAAAGTAAAAGCTAAAGATAAAGTAAATATAATATTAAATATTACTTAAAGTAATATAGTATTAATTTAAATAAAAGTCTTTAATATATAATAGCTAAGGTTAAGTTTAATTTAAAAGATTTATAAAGTAGTTAAGCTAGGTAATAATTATAAAGTTATTAAAAACTAGCTAGCTAGAATATTTAAAACTAAAGAGTAGCTTATATAAAAAGAGGCTATTTTAAGCTTATAAGGAATATATAGTAATTCTAAAGGGAGCTTATAATAAATATATAGTAATTAAGGGCATAGCTTACTACATATATACAGTAAGCGCTGTGTGTAATATAATTAGTCGAGCCGTTAATCGGTGGAAGGTTAATCCGGTCCGTTGGAGTGGTCTGTAACATAACTAGCTTTTCACAGAAGGAAATCGGACTTAGAATTCTAGGATTCTAAGAAGCAGAAAAATATTATGTATTTAGTTAGGTTTTTCATCCTATTAAGTAACTACTAATTAGTGATATTATATAAATAATTATATAATTAGCTAATTAGTACCCTAATAAAGGTTTTTCTGTAACTAAATAAAACATAAGGAGTAGAGGTTCTAGAAACAGCTAAGCATAAATTGCTAAAGCTAGCTAGCGTATAAGAATAAATAAATAAATAAATTATACTAAGGTCCTATTCCTTTAACTACTATAATGCCTTCTCCCGTCCAACTGTAGACTATGTTTCTTTTTTTACAACATAATAGCTATAAGCTAGCTATAAGTAGTTAAACTATAAAGGTTTAGGTATAGGTGGTTTTTCTATCTAAGAAGTGAGTAATGAACAATGCTTATATACTAGAAGGAAGACACGTGCTTATAGTTGCTAACAGCTGTTAGCTATTGTGCACGCTAGGCGCAGCTATTAGCAATTGATAGGGACGGTGTTTTTTTACTCAACATATTAGCTAGTATAAAGTATATAAAATCAATATATAATAAAGGGAAATAGTAATCTTTTCTTTCTTTTTGTAATAGATTTAAGCTAGAGGCTTAGATCCTTAGAGGGATAGGATAGACTAAGTAAAGCAAGTATAATAGCTATAGTATACTTGCCTTAAGCAGACTAAGCAGGCCTACTTAGGGCACTTATAAATAGATAGTATTAGGAAGACTATAAGAGATCTCTCTCTCTCTCTTCCTTTCTCCTTAAGAGTAATAATATAATCTATTAACACTAGATTGTAGTAGCCTCTAGGCCAGTCCATAACACTTTTTACAAATAATAATAACTTTATTAATACTAAATTATAATAGCTATTTTGATGAGGGGAAAAAGAACAATAGCCCCCTAACTAACTAGGTTAAGGGCCGTTAATAGCTGTTGACGGCTGCAAGCTAGTTGCAGTTATAAGGTTGTCAGCTAGCCAGTAGTTGTTAGAAGGAAAAAAAAGAAAGAAAGAAAAGAAAGAAAAAGAAGAAAAAGAAATCTAGGTCATCGGAATAACGGTCCGGCACTAAAAATAATCATTAAAAATATAATATCTGTGACCCACAACCTAGCTTACAGCTGTGACAGCTGCAAGCTAGCCATACGTGGTTGAACTTTAAAGGTCTAAGTGCGGATAGTTTTTCTATCTAAGAATTGGCAATTTGTATTGCTTATATACTAAAAGGACGTCACGTGCCCGCAGTTACTGACAGCTATTAAGTATTGTGCACAGCTACGCGCAGCTGTTAGAAATATAGGGACGGGGGACCTTTCCCCCCGACACACTATATATAATACTTAAGGGTAAGGAAATAGGTATAATATTTTAATTAAATAAGTAAGTTATATATAACTTACTTAAAAACTATTAAAAAACTTTATTAATATTAAGATATTAATATATTTTAAGTTATAATTAAGAAATATATAAATACATAATAAGCTATTTTAAAGTTAAATTTTTATTACTATATATAAAACTTTTATAAAAACTTATTTTATTAGAAATATAGCTTACTTACTTTTTAATATTAATATAAATTAATAAAATGCTTAATTTAAATACCTTACTCTTAGTTCTTTTTAAAATATATTTTATTATAACTATTTATATTTTATAAATATAAGTATTTTAAATTTAAAGTAATTACTAAATAAAGCTAAAAAGAAAACTTAAATACTTAAAAGTAAGGCTAATATAAAGAAACAATAAAGTAAACTAAACTTATTATTAAATAAAATATTTATTATTTAAATAATATTAATAAAAAGTATAAAGTATAAAGTAATAAATATTATTATATTATTATTATTAGTTTTAAAGCTACTGACTTTATAGTAAAAGTAATATTAATTATAGTATTAAGTAATATAAATAGCTTTATAAAGATTAGTTAGTTAATTATTAAATTAATAATAAAAAGAAATATTATTTATATTATTATAAATAAAAAGGTAAAAAGAATTATTTATTTTATTATATAAAAAGAAATAATTTAATAATTAATATAACTAGCTTTATAATATATTTAATATAAAGAAACTATAAATAATAATAAAGATATAAATAAATTATTAATAAAGTATAAATATATTAATATTTATATAAATAAATATTAAAAAAGTTATATTTAAAGAAGAAAAAAGCTAGTTTAAAGTATATATAATAAAGGCTATATATAGAATAAATAATAATATATAATATAAAAAAGGTATAATATTAAAAAATTAAAAGCTAATACTATAAGGTTATTAAAAAAGAGTTTAAAATATATTATAATTATAAATAAGTATTAAAAGTAATAATAAAAAAGTAATAATAATAATATATAAGCTATAAGTAATAAGTTTTAAATTTTATACCATATTAGCTTTAATTAAGGTAGTAGTATATATAAGTAAAAATATAAAAGCTATAGGCAAAAGTAATATAGTAATAATAATTCTAAATATAAAACTATTTAATAAAAATATAATAAGTATAAATAAAAAACTATAATTGAACTATTAAATAATGAGTAGTATTTAAGGTATAAACCTTTATGTTCTTATATAATATATATACCTCTCTTTTTATATACCCTCTCAGTATACTTCTAAGTTATAATAAGGGCACTATATGCCTTACTCCTTACGCTTATATGCTTTCCTAAGACTAGTTATGCACACTTATAGTTAGTGGCTATAACAGTAAAGCTAGTTTTATGAATGTTCTTTCTTCTAATAAGAGTTTATATGGCAGTAGTACAACATTGTTTCTCTATAGTAAATCTAATGAGTATCATAATAATTAACTTAAGCCTTTGTAAAATTATATTAAGGTTTTACTACTATACTCACTATACGTTAAGCCTTCACACTATTAAAATAAACCTCATATATAATCTAATATAAAAGAAGATTAGTTAAGGCATAGTAAGATATATCAAGGGTGTAAACTATAACAAAGCTCTGAGAATTAGTAATTAACTTAAATTATATACAATATCTAGTAAGCTAATGTGTCACAAGACGTCTTCGAAGCTGCGCAGATTGAAGGCCATCTATCATCAGACTCCTCTCCACAACCGTGTCAAGGAAAGTCAGTTACGTTGACACAGCCGGTGTATGGACTTCTTCCAGATTTCATCTTCAATACACGCTCCTCCGCTGCCATTCATTCTTCTATTTGGCATCCCTTCGAAGCCTTTTTAATTGGAGATCTTTCATTACACTGTACCATGAGCCAAAATGCTCTGCTGTCCAGCATAATGGAAGGTTCCTCTCGTTTCGACGCAGTCCTACCATCCCTTGACATTCCGCGGATGCAGTATCGAAGTCGACCTGTTTCGGTTGCTGTCGACCCAATTTCTCTCGTCATATCTGAATGTATCTCTATTACCTCAGCAATCCAGAAACATGCCAGGTCACCACACTCTTCAGTATCAGCCATACTCGGAGGAAATCCTAACCCAATTCAACTCGGTCCTGCTGGCTCGGTAATGGCATTGCGTCACAGTCCTCGAGCGCCCGGCACTAATATCTCCGAGCGTACTGAAGATATGTCCGCATCAAACAACAGATGGGGTCTTCGCGGGCAGAAGAGCAATAACATGCAAGACAATCCTTTGATTGCTGCTTTCGGGAAGTTGCGACATGAAATCGCACTTGTCAGGGGTATGTTCATCGAATAATTTTGGGTGACCGATGTCCATTCACTGATTAGTTTTAAGATATTAGAATGTTTGATGCGCCGAATTTCCTTGCTCCGTTTCTTCTCGTCATTCAAGCCAAAGGAACTGCGGCGCCGATCACCATACTAGCACTCGGTGCTTTGAGGAAGTTTCTGGCTTACGGCTTCATCTGTTCCGACTCTCCCCGGTTCACGCTCGCAATGCAGTCTCTCTCCGCGGCTGTGACACACTGTCAATTCGATATTAGTGATGCATCCCAGGGCGAGGTTGTTCTCCTCATGATTCTAAACTTGATGGAAGACATGATGTCCGGCCCTGGCGGCCACATTCTGAGTGACGAGAGCGTCTGCGACATGATGGGTCGAGGGCTGGCAATATGCTCCCAGCCCAGATTTTCGGCAGTTTTGCGCAGGACTGCGGAAGCTGCGATGGTCAGAATGTGTCAGATCATTTTCGAGGATGTCAAACATCTAGAGTTGAATACCAGCGACGACGGTGACGATCTTGAACGTCGGGTCGATAACGACCTAGTGGGATTGAGAATTAACGAAAAGACCGCTTTCAGTGATGGCAGGCCTATTTCTGACGCTGACCGTTCGGAAGTTCTGGATGACGAACAGACTTCGTCTAAACCTGATAGTGACAATCAATTTGAAGCAGCATCTCCTCAGCGAGCCAATGATATCTCAAACGATCAAAATGAAGACATGAATTCTCTGGATCTCAGACCCTACTCTTTACCTTCTGTCAGGGAACTGTTTCGTGTTTTAGTTAACTTCCTTGATCCCAATGATCGCCAGCACACAGACACGATGCGGGTGATGGCAATGCGCATATTGCACGTGGCTTTGGAGGTTTGCGGTCCATTCATAGCTCGCCATCCTGCGCTGGCGAGCATTGCAGAAGACCGCCTGTGTTGCTACCTCTTTCAACTTGTTAGATCTGACAGTATGGCTGTATTGCAGGAATCACTGATCGTTACAGGCACGCTATTAGCCACCTGTCGAGGGATCCTTAAACTTCAGCAAGAGTTGTACCTGTCATATCTCGTTGCATGCTTGCACCCCACCGTTCAGATACCCCGCGAGCCGGGAATTGATCCCTTGCTATATGTCGGAATACCGGAAACACCGAAGCTTGTCAAGCCTCCTGCGTCTCAATCGGGAAGTGGCCGTGCTACACCGGTGTCTATTAAAGATAGACAGAAACTTGGTTTGGAGGGAGGGGCCCGCAAACCTGATGCAAGGCAGGCCATGGTTGAAACAATAGGAGTCCTCTCGCGAATGCCCACCTTCGTGGCTGAGCTCTTTGTCAATTACGATTGTGACGTTGACAGAGCCGATTTGTGCGAAGATATCATTGGACTCCTTTCCCGAAATGCACTACCGGACTCAGCTACATGGAGCACAACCAGTGTACCACCTCTCTGTCTGGATTCCTTACTTAAATATATTCAATTTCTCGCTGAGAGACTACATGACGTTGCTAATCACGACGGGCTTCCTCATCCTGACTATCTTCGAGAGCAGCGAAAAAAGAAAAAAATTATTGTCAAGGGAGTCAGCAAATTTAATGAAAAGCCACGATCGGGACTTGAGTATTTGGCATCACAGGGAATTATTTCTGATGTGAACGACCCGATCGAGGTAGCGAAATTTCTCAAGGGAACCTCACGGACATCAAAGACAGTGCTGGGGGACTTCCTATCGAAAAGGGGTAACGAAGCTATTTTGAAGGCATTCCTGGACCTTTTCGATTTTTCGGGCAAGCGTGTGGATGAAGCTTTAAGAATCCTGCTTGAGACGTTCAGATTGCCCGGTGAGGCGCCCCTCATTGCTTCAATAGTTGAGTGCTTCTCAGAGAAGTATTGTGCAGATGATACTCCGAACGACGTCGCCAACAAGGATGGAGTTTTCATACTCACTTACGCTATAATTATCTTGAATACCGACCAACATAATCCAAATCTCAAGTCATCGAAAAGAATGTCATTCGAAGACTTTTCGAGAAACCTTCGTGGCCAGAATGACGGCAAGGATTTTTCTGTGGAATTCCTGAGAACAATCTTCGATTCAATCAAGTCCAATGAAATCATATTGCCTGATGAGCATAATAACAAGCATGCATTCGACTACGCTTGGAGAGAATTGCTTTTAAAGACCGAAGTTGCTGGTGACCTAATCGTCTGTGATACCAACATATACGATGCAGACATGTTTGCCGCGACTTGGAGGCCTGTGATCTCGACTTTGTCGTATGTATTCATGTCTGCAACAGATGATGCCGTATTTGCGAGGATTGTTAGTGGTTTCGATGAGTGCACTCGCATTGCAGCTAAGTATCAAAACACCGAGGCCCTTGATCGAATAATATATAGTCTCAGCTCTATGAGCACTCTGGCAACGATCAGTTCGTTCAGCACAACGTTGAACACCGAGATCCAAGTCGGTGATGGAAGTGTGATGGTCAGCGAGCTTGCCGTGAAATTAGGACGAGATTTTCGGGCACAGCTAGCTACGCTTGTTTTGTTTCGCGTTGTCACTGACAACGAGGCCCTGATCCGTCAAGGTTGGAAGCAGGTAAGTGAGTCCGAGGCTATCGTTCCATTAAAATAGTTGATTAACCAAATGAAGGTCACAAGAATCTGGGTGAATCTTTTTGTTAACTCCCTCATACCGTCGTTCGCATCCTCGACCAGTGCGTCAAAAGCAGCTCCAGTAATTCCTCTACAGACGCCTTCTCAGGTCATTGATAGAGCCACTCGAAACATGGAAACTGGGTTTTTTAGTGCATTCACCTCTTACATCTCCAGTTATGCCGCGGATGATCCTCCAGAGCCGTCTGAAGAGGAATTAGAGAGCACCTTGTGCACTGTTGATTGCATCAAGTCGTGCAATATGGATAGCGTTTTCCAAAACATTCTGTAAGTTGGCAGTGATTAATCTACAGATATGACTCCTAACCTTCTTAGAAACCTTCCGGTAACTCCAACCACGTACCTGATTGAGGCTCTTCTCGATCAAATCATAGAGGATGACCAGAACACGGTAATCACTGTGAAACAAGATGCGATTCCTACTGCATCAGGTACGGATCAGGGGGGAACGTCTCACCAGCCGACGTACGATCCAACAGTTGCCTATATTCTTGAATTCTGCACAATTCTGGCCTTGAGAAATGATGAGCTTCTGCAGCGAATGGGAAGAGCTGTTTTCAGCGCCATTCTAGGGTTACTTCGTGATCCTGCGAAATGGCATCCTATAACACTGTCCCGAGCGACATTCCACGCTTTGTTAATATTAAAGAAGAGCTATGTAAGATTCAATCATAGTCCTTGTCAGCATCATGCCACTAATGTTCAATGTAGGATCTTGATTTTATCAAAGTGCATTCTTTGCTCCACACTATTGCAAACCTACCTCAATACGTTATTGGCCAAACATCCGATATCATCTCGAGTGGTTTTGTGATTTGTACAGATCAGCCTGGTGCATTGCGGAATGAAATGATGAAGTCTCCCGATTTCTGGGCTATTCTTCGTGTTCTAGCCAGAACCTCGGAATCAGCCTCGTCTGTCTTTAGTATTTTGAAAAACAGTGTCAGTGGGAGTCCTCCGGCTATCAGTGCGGATAACTACGAAGCGACAGTTGCGTTGTTGGGCTTTTTCGCATCCGCTCCTACCGACGTAGTTTCACCGTCTCGCAATTCAGACTCAAACCCAAGCAACTATGTTGGGAACGCTAAAGGCAAGGTGTAAGTCTTCCAAATGTGTCAATGTCTTATATATTCCACACCTCGTCTCTGACTCACGGCATATAGTGACAATGCAGCTATCGACAGAGGTTGCGAAGCAATCAACACTTTATCGGGTATCACCGCACGTGTTCCACAACTTATGCAGCAATCTCGACTAGAAAGTAGCGAAGGTACGTCCCCTATAAATATGTAAATCGAGAAGACACGGCTGATGTTTTACAAGCATGGTCAGCCTACTGGCTCCCAATTTTCAAGGTTTTGGCGACTCAGTGCACCAATCCCTGTAAATCAATTCGACAGCTTTCTTTCTCTGCTATGCAAAGGTCGCTACTTTCTCCAGAGTTGACCTTTGCAGATGCTGAAGAATGGACGGCCATATTCAGTAGCGTGCTTTTCCCATTGATACATATGCTCTTGAGGCCAGAAGTCTTCTCCTTAGACAGAGATGGTATGGGTGAGATGCGTATACAAGCAGCATCATTACTTTGCAAAGCGTTTTTGCAATATTTGGTGTTACTGTCAAAATGGGATGGGATGCTTGAACTGTGGGTCAGAATAATCGAGATCATGGATCGCCTAATGAATAGTGGACAAGGCGATACTTTGGTAAGTCAGCTTGCAATCAATGTTTCAATACTTACGCTTTCGATAACAATCAGCACAGGAAGAGGCTGTTAGGGAGAATCTAAAAAATGTGGTGCTGTTTATGGTAAGCAGTGGCTTTCTTATTCCACCAGAAGATAGCACATCGGAGCAACCGCTCTGGGATGAAACATGGAGGCGAATAGACCGCTTCCTGCCAGGTCTACAAAAAGACTTGTCATGTGAGAGCATAGCAAAGTCATCGGAGAAGGAAAGCTGTCGAGTAAAAAAAGAGAGCGATGAAGCGCCTGGCGAGCACAATGATGTGCTCGCAGTCGTGGAGATTAACAACGGAGAAGGCGGAAATAAGACATGAAGACTTTGAAAGAATATACTAAAAACCTAGCAAATACATCTCCTGTTGTCGTTTAAGCTGCATCTAGCTTACATAAACTTTCTAGCCACCACTTTTTTATTGACGCTAAATGGTTTAAATAGAATGCTTATTAACGGTAAAGTACTAAGTCTTTATAGAAACAATGATGTAGTTTAGTATTATTCTATAAATTTATATAAATTATTTTTAACATAAATACATACTTATATTCACGTATTAGTAGTAAGTAAAAAAATTTTAACTATTAAAAGGTATTATTACTACTTTTAGCTAGTAAAAATCGTTATTTTATAAGACAAAAAACGTATAATAAACAAAGTAATACAAAAAAAAAAGGCTTATAAAAGAAGCCTATGCCTTTAGTGCCTAAACGGCTACTGTTAAGGCGACTTAGGGAGATACTAAGTGGAGTGAAGACTAAAATATAAAAGATTTACTATAATGTAGCTATAAGGTTAAGAGTTATTACTAAATTATAGTAAGGGTCTTATATCTCTTTTTTCTTCTATTAATGTATAGTTTTTGAAAGCTGGTTATTTATATGTTTAGCTAAAATATAATAATAAAATCTCCTTTTTTTAGCATTATTGTTAATAATAATTATACTACTAAGTTAATATTACAGTATTATTTAAAATATTGTATACTTCTTTTGCGTAATATAATACTTATTATACATCATAATCCTTGACTTTAACTTTAAAAATTAAGTAATAAAACTACTTTTATATAACTTAGTATATATTAGGATAGTAATACAGTGTGTCGCGGGGAAAGGAACACAGTCCGCAGTCATTTAGAAGAAGGCATTGTAGCGGCTAAAGGAGTGAGACCTTAGTATAGGGAACTTTTATTCAGCACCCCGGTTTTGATAACTCAGCACCCCTGTTGTGGCTGGGAGAGTGACACAGCCAGTATTAGGGCCACCTGCAAATTTTGCTATAACCTAAAATAGACCTAGATATAGCTTTCCTATACTATTATATATATTAATAAATTATTACATTTCTTTAAAGCTATTATAGAAGCCCTTTATTTCTACTAATTTCCTACCTTAGAGAAGGCTAAAGAGGCTATATTTAAGTATACTTATAAGCTTAGATTTAGCCTCTCTATATATAAGAGCATTCCTAATATAAAGAATCCTTAATAAGTACTTCTTTAATACTATAAAGAGTATAAATATACTATATTTTATAATTCTAATATTTATAAGAAGAGATTATAACTAAATTTAGCCTTTTAAATAACTAAATATAAATATAAGCTTATAATTAGGAAGCTTAGTAGTAATTAAGGCCTTAAACGCACTACCTCCCCCCTTAACTATAATTACCCCCTTAAGGATATTTTTGCTTTTTTATAAGTTTAAAAGTAAGCTTTTAAATATTATAAAAAGTAAATTATTATACTTTATAATATAGAAGTTAAGCTAGTTAGAATCTTTAAGTATTTATAGTAATAAGAGTTACTTAATATTTAAAGCCTTACTTAATTTAATATTTATAACTTTATATAAAAGTATTACTTAAGGGAACTTATAGGCTATTCTAAAGTTAAGTAGCTTTATAAATAGCTTTATAATAATTTTAATTTTTATTATAAGGATTAAAAAAGTATAAAGGGTTAGATTATTAAGCTTTTTATTACTTTAATATTAAGTATTAAACTTTTTAAAGAAAACCCTAATATTTACCTTTATAATAATATATATAAAATAAATTACTTTAACCTCTCTCTCTTTAATACTTATAGAATTATTAAATTAAATAAAAGCTTTTAATTTACTTTATATTTTATAAGTAATAAAACTAAGAATAACTTTAATTAGGTTATTAATATAATTAGTAAACTTCTTAAGTTATAATATATTAATAAGCTAAAGATTATTATTATAAACTATAACTATACTATACTTAATATAATTAATAAGTATAAAGGGTTTACTAGTATACTATATATTCTTTACTAATAGTATATTAATATAAATATACTATTCTATTATAAGAAGCATTTTCTAAAGGCTATATATAATAAAGCTACTTAATAGATTATTTATATACTTATATTTATATTATTTTTATAAGTATAGAATGCTTTTATTATAAGTAAAATAAAGACTAAATTTTTATAAAAACTTATAATATTCTCTTAACCTAGTAAATTCCTACCTATAGCTATTAAATATACCTATAATATATAGATTTATTTATAAAAGAAGAAAATTATATATTACTTTATAAATAAATATTATTACTTTAGCTATATAATAATATTAATTATAGAGTTATTAAACGCTACTATTAAAAGGTAGCTTTAGGGTAATATAGGCAACTTAAGCACTATTTTTTATAAGCTTATATATTTCTAGGCTTACTAAGAAGCTAAAATTCAGAATTTATATACTTTAAAATATTATAAGCTATTAAATTTAACCTAAAAGCTTATATATTAACTAATTTATAATTATATTTCTTTTTATATATTATAGTGAATTATAAAGGAAGAGTAAGAAAATAACCCTAATAAGCTAATTATACCCTTAATGCTATGCCTACCTTATAATAATATTTAGGCATTTAGCTTACTTTACTAGCATTAAATTACCTATAAATTCCTTAATAAGCAGCCTATTTAGCTTAATAAGATTAATATCTACTAGTATTAGTATTATAGGTCTCTTAAGCCTAATACTAATATTTATTAAGGTCCTTTTAATCCTATAATAATTAGGTTAAGGGGTTAGTAAAGGGGGGCTTTTAGGCTTAAGAAAGTTAGCTAAATTATTTATTAAAATCCCTTAGAATTTAAAAGAACCTAGGCTTTTAAAGTAGCTAAGGCTTAAGGGGATAATTAAATATTATAAATATTACTTTTAATAGCTCTTACTTCTATTAATTTAACCTAAGAATCTATAACCTCTCTAGGGATATATAGGCTAGAATCTAGTAATTTTTATAAGCCTAGCACTATATATCTATAAGTATATATAAGGGTTATCTTATTTATTAAAGATATAAATAATTATAATAAGGCATATTTTAAGACTTTACTAGTAGCTTTAAATAATATACCTAATAATATAGTAGTAATACTAGGCTAAGCACTATATAAGAGTTAATAGGGATTATAAAATGCCTCTTATATACCTAATTAGAACTTAATTATCCCTAAATATTTTAAAGGACTAATTAATTAGTAGCTTATATAGTAAAATTAGAATTATAAGGAATTTAAAGCTAGCTAGTAGCCTTCTATAGCTATAGCTCCCTAATAATACATAGAGGGAGGCTAATAATAGCTTTAGTTACAGTAGGTTATATAGGCATTAATAGAATTACATAGATTAGATAATAATTACTTAAGTTACTATATAAATTGCTAAGGTTAGCTAGTATTGCGTGTCCGTGCCACAGCCGTGCCACAACAGGGGTGCCGAGTTATCAAAACCGGGGTGCCGAATAAAAGTTCCCTTAGTATAATATAATTAAACTATTTAATTAAATATTATAAATAAGTTTTAAGTCTTTAAATAGTTAGAATTTTTTTTTATTTTTTTTAAAGTATAAATATAAAAGCACTTATTATTATAATATTACTAATAATTATAATTTTAATTATTACTATAGTATAATTATTTATATTCTATTTTAAAATTATTATTATTTTATTCTTTAATAACTTAAACTATTTAATTAAATAAAAAGCTATTTAATTATCCCTTTTTTATATAGCCTTAATAATTTAAAGCTAAATTTATATATATAAGAAATTTAGAATATAATAGGGATAGCTTTAGTTATATGCATGCCCTTTACTTTTAAGTGTGTAGTGTGTGTTCTTTTCCCCTCTATTACAACAGCTAGGCAAAGGTAACACAATATATAGTACATTAACTAAAGATTGTTTTCTCTTAGTCCGTTATATATATAGCATACTAAGGTATTATAGGAAAGAGGGTAGCTAGGGCTAGTTGATTCCCTACTAGCCTATATAGCTATATATAGTTTTAATTATTTTATTTATTTATTCTTAGACGCTAGCTAGCTTTAGCAATTTATGCTTAGCTATGTCTAGAACCTCTGATACTTTTATTTTTATTTAGTTATAAAAAAACCTTTATTAGGGTACTAATTAGCTAATTATATAATTACTTATATAATATTACTAATTAGTAGTTACTTAATAGAATAAAACTCCTAACTAAATATATATATATATTTTCTACTTCTTAAAATCCTAGAATTTTAAATCTAATTTCCTTTTATAGAAAGCTAGTGAAATAATTATACCTATTATAGACTAGCCTAGATAGCAACTGTAATTTAGTGTTAATAAAGTTATTATTATCTATAAGGAGGAAGAAAAGACTACTATCTTCCTTTATTATATATTTATACTATATATACTATATATTTATAGGGTTTATTTTATAAGTATAGTAAGTTACTGTTATGCTAGTTGTACGGAAATCAGGGGCGATTAGGTAGAGCAAATATAATCTAAATTCCCTTTTTAATTAAAAGGTAAGACTAGTAGTATTACTAAACTAAGACTTATTCTCTTTTTTTTTTACTTAAAATAATTCCCTATTAAATTCTAAAGAAATATTCTTTATTTCCTAATACTTTCTTTTTTATAATATACTATTAATATATAGATATTTAATTTATTTTAATAACTACTCTTCTTTAATTAAATAATAAATTAAAATAAAGATATATATAAGATTTAAATTAGAATTTTTATATATATTAAATTAAGTATAATAATTATTCCTTCTTTAAAGTAATATTAACTTAATATTATTATAATTAAATATATATATTAATTTAGTTTTTTTTTTAATTTAAAATTATATTTTATTTATATATATTTTTTATTTATTATTTTTTTAATTTAAAATATATATTTTTATTTATTAGTATTATTAATTTAAAACTAATAATATTTATTAATTTAATATATAATTATAAATATAATATAAATTATTTAGTTTAATAAGGAATTTACTCTATAATTTCTTTTTTTATTTATTATATTTTAATTCTTTTATTAAATTTTTTTAATTTTAAATATATTTATAATATTATTTCTTTTTATATAATTTATTAATTATATTTAAATTAGCTAAGAAACTATTTTTAATATTATTTTTTAGTATTTAATTATTAAAAAATAAAACTTAAAAAGTCTTAAATATTAAATTAATTTAAGATTTAATTAGTTATTATAAAATTATAATTAAAATAAAAAAAATTAATTAATTAAATAAAACTAAATTATTAAAAATTTAATTTCTTTAAAAACTTAAAAAGCTAAATATATTAAATATATTTTAATTTAAAATAAATTTTAATATTAATTATTTTTATTTAATATATTATTTAATTATATTTAATTCTTTATTTAATATTAATTTTATTAGTTTTTTTACCTTAAAATATTAAGTAAAATTATAATATAATTTTACTTTTAATACTAATATTAAAGGGTTAAATTAAATACTTTTTTTTTTATTTAATTATTTTTAATAAAAAGCTAAAATAATTAATTTTAATTTAAATAAAGAATTAAGCTTTTTACTTTCTTATACTTATTATTATACTAATAAATATAAGGAAAGTTAATTAAAAAAATTAATAAAAAAGGCTATAAAATAAATTTAACTTAATAAATTAATATTTAAATTCTTTAGAATTTTAATTATTTTTATAACTTTAAAAAAAAAAAGTTATAATTAACTATAACTTTTACTTATTTTTATATTTATATTAAATTAAGTAAATTTATATAAAATTAAGCTAAAGTAATATTAAAAAATACTATTATTATTATTTAAGTTAATAAATATATTTAATATTTAAAAATAATATTTATTACTTTAAAAACTATAGTAAAAAAAAAGTAATTTACTTTTTTATTAACTTTTTATAAAAATATTTCTAATAATATTAAATATTATTATTATATTTTAACTATATCTTTTTATTATAAAGTAAGTATTAATATTAAAATTAAAGAATATATACTAATAATTTACTTAAATACTAAAATTATTATTAGTATACTATAATAATTTTATTAAAGTATACTTATTTATAAGTAAATTAATATATTTAGCTAATAAAGAATTTTTAGTATTTAAAATTAAAAT
>SRPW01000140.1:0-37122 GCA_018360225.1 Claviceps pusilla | reverse complement strand
AATTAGGGTTAGAATTTCCCTTATTTTCTTAGGGGGAATTCTTCTTTTTCTTTTTATTCTTATTAGGATATTTAGAGGTCTTATTTTCTTTTATTTAAATTAGTAATAATAATAGTATAGATTAAAAAGAGGTATTAACCTTTAGTATTATAGCACTATTTTTTAATATTTTTAGCTTATATTAAGTAAGCTTTATAAAGCTAGGCTTATAATTAGCTTAACTATAAGTAAGTTAGTAGTAGTAATATATTAAAAAGGAAATAATACTTACTTTAAGTATAATAATTAATTTATTTATAAGGGTAAAAGGTATTTTTAATAATACTATAGTTAGTTAAGGGTAGTAATAGGGTAGTACTACTATAAAAATAGAAATAAGGGTATACTTATAATAAAAATAATAAATAAAGAAGAAAAAAAGAAAAAAAAGGTTAAAAATAAGGGAAAAAAGGTATATATATCTCTCTTTTTTTATTATATAATTAGTAGTTAGCTAATAGTTAGTTTAGTAATAGCTAGCTACTAATTAGTATAATTAATACTATAAAAATATAAAAGCTAAAAAAAGGGTTTAAGTAAGAGAGTAATAGCTTAAGAGAATTAGTTAAGAATTAGTATAAAAAATAGACTAAACGCTTAAGGTAACTTACTATAATATATAAACTACCCCTAAGGGTATTCTATAGTATTACTATACCTTTACTAATTTAGTTTACTTTTTATTCTATACTATATACTTTTCTATAATATTAATTAAGTTTAGCTAGTAATATACTACTTTTTATAGTTAAAACTAGTATAAAGTAACTATAGCTTTACTATAGAACCTAAATAGAGGCTATATATAGGTTTTCCCCCCTATACTAGGGTTTTTCCTATATAGTTTAAGTAGTAGTAGTACTAGAATTAAGCTAATAGCCTAACTAGAGTATTAATAATAATAATACTATATTTAATATCTTAATACCCCTTACTATTAAACTAAATATCCTAAGTAGTATTTACTTTATTTTCTATATTAATTTATAAAGTATATAGTAAATAATTTACTTCTTTTTTAAGTCTTACTTAACTCCTAACTAGGCCCTATTTAGCTTTAAAAAATAATATAAATATACTCTATAAGTACTAAGTTAAGTATATTTTAGCTATAAAGAATACTAAAGGCTATAGTAATTATTATAATATATTAGTTAAATAGATTAGCTATATATAACTAATATAAAAGCTACTTAAAAATCTAAAGAATATTAAAGCTTTAGTATAATTTAAATTATAATAAAGTAATATATATTTTAATACCCCGTGGCGCAGTGGTTAAGCGTTATAGAAAACCTCGTCACTTTTCTTATATAAGCAAGAATTATGGGGAGGTTATAGGTTTAATTCCTACATAGGGTATAGTTTTTCCTTAGTATAGTAAGGGCTATATATTAAGGAAAAAACTAGACTTTAATTAGCTAGAAAAGTAGGGAGGCTTTTCTAGCTAATTAGTAGCTTAGTAAAGGAAGACTAAAGTGGGTTTAGTCTCCCTACTTATCCTAGCTTACTAAGCAGCGTAGATTAGCCACTTTTACGTTATATAAATAAGTAAAAAAATACCCCCTAGCTCTTTAGGTGCTAAGCTAGTTATAGCTATAATTACTAGAATTAATAGGTATAGGGTAACTAGGGTTGTTAAGTAGGAATATTAAAGGAAAAAAGACTATAGAGTAACTAGGGTATAATTATTGACTAGCTTTTTATATAAGGAAATTAGACTTAGAATTCTAGAATTCTAAGAAGTAGAAACAAATTATGTATTTAGTTAGGTTTTTTATCCTATTAAGTAACTACTAATAGTAATATTATATAAGTAATTATATAATTAGCTAACTAGTACCCTAATAAAGGTTTTCCTATAACTAAATAAAATATAAGGAGCAGAGGTTCTAGAAACAGCTAAGCATAAATTGCTAAAGCTGGCTAGCGTACAAGAATAAAATATATTTTAATAATAAATTAATATTAATATACTATAATTCTTAATTAATACTATATAGTATATTATTAAATATAAATTTAAACTTTATTAAGCTTTATATAAGCTTTATTTTAACTATAATATTTTGATACCTTACTACTACCTACCTTAAAATAAAGTAAATAGAGTAGCTTAATAAACTTTTTTTTTATAGTATTTAAATAATATAGCTATAGTAAGTAAGTTAAGTAAGGGTAAAGAGAGTAACTTCTAGCTAATAAAAAATATATTAGCCTTTTATAACTTAAAGCTAAAGAAGTTTAAAAGTAGCTTAAAGAAAAGTAATAAAAATAAAGTATATTAAGGAATAATAAATAATAGTATATTATTTGTAAAGGGTAATATAGTATTAGTAAAAAAGGGTATAATAATAGTAAAAAGGGGTATAGTAATAGTAGGTAAAGGTATAGTAATAATAAAAGAGAGTAGTAATAGCTAATAAGATTCTTTAAATTAAAAGCTAGAAGGAAGTAGTATATATAATATTATAAAAAGGGGTAGTATAGGTATATATACCTATTCCTTAAGTTATAAAGGTAAATAAAATAATAAGGAAAGCTAATATAACTAAAGATTAGTAAATAAATCTTAATATATAAGTATTAATTACTTAACTTAGTGCTATACTTTAAATAACTAAGTATTTATATAGTTAATACTAGTCTTTAGTAAGTAAATTATAATAGAATAAATAATAATAATATGTAAGGGATATATAGGTATTTTATTAGTAATAGATTAAAATTATTTTAGTAGCTAAGAGAAAGGTAAAGGTAAGAAACTAATAGTAATAGTAGGTATAGTATACTTCTTAATAATATATAAAGTAATAGTAAAATAGTTATATAAAGCCTAAAAAGGCTTATTTAATATAACTTTCTTTTCTTTACTATTAAGGGTATTATAAGTAAGGAAATAAGGTACCTTTATAGCCTTATTATAATAAATAGCTACTATAATCTTATAAGTAAGGTAGTAAAGGGTAGGACTTTAAGTAAATATAATAGTATTATATATATAAATCACTTTTTTCCTTTAATACTCCTTATAAAAGTACTAAAGGCCTAGTATATATAAAAATAGTTTATTATTTATGATATATATAAGATAGAATAGGCACTAAATATTTAGCTAGTTAAGATTAATAGGGGTAAATAACTTATTCTTAAAGTTACCTTTAACCTTATAGTAGCTTAAAATATAGTAGCTATTTAAAGGTAAAGAAGGGAAAAATAAAGTACTAATAGTAATAAATATAATTTTACTATATTTAGTTTTAATAAAATAAAGTAATAAAAATAAAAAAGCTTACTATTTAGATTTAATAAGTAATAGTAAAGAATCTTTTATTAAGTATTAATAAATAAATATAAGGAAAGTATAGGTATTAATAAAGAATAAGTAAGAAGTAATAGGTATTTATATAGAAGACTTAAGGTATATAGAATTTTAATAAAGATAATAATAATAAAATTATATTTATAAGTATAAAGAAAGCTAAATAAAAGATTTATAAGTAGTATTTTAAGTATAATTAGCTAGCTAATTTAGAATTTTAAAATTTTTATTTTAGATTTATTTTTATTAACTTTAGGCACTAGATTATAACTAGCTAAAATAAATAATTTTACTTATAGTATTATATTATAAATACTTAAGTTATTATTATTATATTTTATATACTTACTAACTATTTAATAGCTAAAGGGTAGTAAAGTAGGGAGCTATATAATAAATTTAAGCTAAAGGCTTAGATTCTTAGTAGAGTAGGAGAGAAGTATATAAGGTAATTTACTGTACCTATAAAGTAAACCCTATAAATATATATTATATATAAAATAGGCACGTAATAAAGGGAGATAGTAGTCTTTTCTTTCTCCTTATTAATAATAATAACTTTATTAACACTAGATTACAGTCGCTATCTAGGCTAGTCCATAACATATAAAGTATAAAGAGAACTTAATACTTTAATAAATTATTTTTAATTATAGGAATTTAAGCTTAAAAGTTATATTTTATAAACCTAACCTTTTAATTATATTTTAAAAAATTATAATAATTAAAATAATAGCTTTTTTTATTACAATAAAAATAATAATTAAACTAATATTTATAAATATTAAAAATATTTAAATAAATATTCAAGTATTTCTTTTACTCCTTAACTTATATAATATTATAAAATATAAAATATAAAATATAAAAAACTTAGCTTTTTATTTATATAATATAAAGAATTATATAATTATACGTACCTTTAAAGTATTATAATTTATAGTTTTTTATTTTTTTTATTAAAGTATTTATTTAGCTTTTATAATTATTATTTTCTTTATTATTTTAAAATATTAATAATAATAAATTAGTCAGTTTATTTTTTTTTATTTAAGCTTTATTAATAATAAAAAAATTAGCTAAAGAACTTTCTTATAATTAAATAATTAATTATTAAAGTAAGTATTAATAGCTTTAGCTAAGTTATAGTTTTTAAGCTATAAGTATATCTTTATATAATTATTTAGCTTAGTTTATAAAGTTTTATAACTTTTATAAATAAATAATTCTTTATTAATTTCTTATTTATTTATAAAGCTAATAATAATTTAACTAAAAATAGCTATATAAATATATATAAATTATATTAAAAAAGTTTTTAAGTTATTAAAAAATACCTTTAATATTAATACTTAGTATTATTATAGCTATAAGTAAGTATTAAAGAATATTTAAGGATATTATATATTAAGCTTTTAAGCTAATTTATTATATTTTTAGTTTTTTTTAAGAAATAGCTTAATATTAAAAAAGTAATACTTTCTTAGCTTTTTATTAAGTATATATAATTATAAAAGTTTTAATATCTTTTAGAAGCTTAAAAATAATTTCTTTTTTAAGTATTTAATATTATTTATTATTAAAAAACTAAAAATATATATTTTTATTTTAAAGTTTTTCGAAAAGTTAGTAATATTTTTTTTATAAATTAATTTATATTATAATTACTTTAAAGAAATATAAAAGTACTTTATTTACTTAAAGTTATTTTAAAGAGTTCAATAAAAACCTTTAAATTAAATGTTTTAATAAAATTATTAAAAATAATTATAATAATAAAAAAAAAGGTTTTTAACTTAAACTAAGTTAAAGGTTAATTATTTTCTATTAACTTAATTAAAAAAATAAGGTTAATAATACTTATTTAAGTTAATCTTTAAAGCTTATATTATTAAATATAAATATAAATAATAAGTAAATTAATTTATTAAAAGTTTTTTTTTACTTATACTTTTTTTATAAACTTAATTATATTATTATTTAATAAGCTTAATTAAATTATTATTTTTATTAACTTTATAAACTAAGATTAGAATTTTAATAAAAATATTCTAAGTTATAAATAAAATAATATTTCTAATAAAAATAATTATATGAAATTTAATAAAATTAAGTATAATTAAATAATTTATTATTTTATTCATTTTAATAAAAAAGAAATTAATATTTTAAATAAGTTTTAATAAAACTTTTAATAAGTTTTTTTTAACAAGTTAGTTTTATAGCTTTATACTTTAAAAATTAATAGCTTTAACTTTATTAAATATAATTTTAAAGTAAGTAATTTCTTATATTAATTAAGTTTTAAACTATTTTTATATTTTTAATTAAATAATTTAAAAGTTTTATAATAGATTTTTTATAATTTTTTATTTTAATTTTATAAGTTTAATCAATTACAATAAAGTTTAACTTTAAATTATAGCTTTTAATTATATATTATTATTTTTATATAATAAAATAAATTATATAAAAGCTATTTAACTTACTTTATTTAAGTAAAATTATTATTTATAATAAAAAGAACAAAAATATATGTTATATACTTAAAAATAAAAAGTATATATATAATTAAAGCTATCTTTATTATATTTTAAATTTCTTATATATATAAATTTAACTTTAAGTTATTAAAGCTATATAAAAAAGAGATAATTAAATAGCTTTTTATTTAATTAAATAGTTTAAGTTATTAAAAAGTAAAGTAATAATAATTTTAAAATAAAATATAAATAATTATACTATAGTAATAATTAAAATTATAATAATTAATAGTATTATAATAATAAGTACTTTTATACCTATATTTTAAAAAAGAAAAATAAAAAATAAATTTTTTTTCTAATTATTTAAGAGCTTAGAACCTATTTATATTATTTAATTAAATAGTTTAATTAAATTATACTAAGGTCTTACTCCTTTAGCCACTACAATGCCTTCTTCTAAATAACAGCGGACTATGTTTCTTCTCCAGTGACACACTAATAAGGAAGAGAAAAATAATAGCTTATTAAGGAAAAGCTAAGGCTGAGATATAAAACGTGTTCTTTATTGTTTATTATTATGTGTATTTACATTTCTAACGCACTTGCGATACCTCCACGAAGTTAAAAACATTTTCATTCTACTGTATCTCTTTAGTACCTATAAGGCTACACTTAGGTATCCCCTGCTTTTCCTTAATAGTTTATTAGTAGAAATTAAGTAATATTAAGTAACCTAGAATTTTCTTTTATAGTATAATATATTTCTTTATAACTTAAAGCATTATTAGAACTTTTATTATACTATAAATTACTAAAGTATAGCAAGTACTATTTTATTAGTAGACTTACTAAATCAATATTTAAATGTAGCCTTATTGGCACTAAAGGGATATGTATGCTCTCTAAGCCTATTCTTAGAAAGCTATGCTTTATAGCATCTACCTAGTTATTTTTAATATTATAGAAAGCTAAACATAATAGCTTTATTTACTGCACTTTTTAAAAGTAGAGTTTATTTCAACACATAAGCTTTTTCTTATCTAATTATATTAATACCAAATGACGGCATTGCTGCTGCTATGTCTCTACTGCACATTCGAGCGAGGTCGATCCCATTACAGCGTCTCTTGCTTGAGTATATAATGGATGAATTTGGGTCCATGTCTTGAACTAGATAGCGAACTTGTATTAGCAACATCAATCAACCTGACTACAATGCAGCATCAAATCAAGCTTGTGTCAACGCAAATAATGCGTAGCTTTTAACTGTCTCATACCTGGTACCAGCCCTGAGCTGCGAGAACCTCTAGTCCAGGCACAACACTCCACTCGGCAGTTTCTTTGGCCATTTGCATCATTTGGGTACATCGCGGTTTGTATGCCATTTCTAAAAGAACACGCTTCCCGTTAGATAATGAAGGTGCAGAGAGCATTGCTGATGTCAGGCATTGGACATTATCGTCCATTGGGTGGTCGGCGGGAATCGTGCTGATAATGACACGGGGTGAATGAAGCCAATTATGAACCGCGCTCTGATCTAATAAAGGTTCGATATTGTACTCAGCGGGAAACTCTGAGGCGAGAGCCTTGACTTTCGCCCCATCCCGTCCTACCACGAATATTGGGCTGAAACCCATAGAGTGTAAAGCGTAAATGGCCGCCCTGGTAGTGCCACCAGATCCAACCACAGCAGCTGACTCAGTGTCAGTCCCTGGGGCGACTCCCGCTGCTTTGAGAGTGTAAACCATGCCTTTCCAGTCAGTGTTATCTCCTAGCAGATGACGCTTTAACTGTGAATTATCATTCTCTGAGACTTTGATGGTGTTAACAGCTCCGATGATTCGAGCTGCAGGCGTCAAATCATCTAGCAGAGGTATGATTTCCTGCTTAAGAGGAATTGTGACAGAAGCCCCTCCGAAGCTCTCGCTCTGCAATATTTTAGGAAGATGGTCAGTGGAAGAGCTTTCACAAAGACGATATTCATGGGGCAAACCAGCGTCTCGAAAGAGAGTATTATGAAGCGCTGGTGACCTGGATTGCAAGATGGGATTTCCAATAAGATAGAAATCCCGCTTCTTGATTTTACCAATTAAGGCGCGCCCGTGTCTTATCTCCGCTGCTGACATCTGACCCGGCGCAGCCTTGAATGGTAAGGCAGGATGAGACACTGGAGTTAGAAATGTATTGAGAATGCGGCTCAATTTGCCATCATTGCCCATGTTGATGGCAATCAGAGGTTTCTCTTGAGACGCCATCATCTTGCTCTTGAAGCTTGCCAGCTCAAAGTTACTATCAATGGTTTTAGCGTAACCCACAAGCTTGATCACATCTCCATACTGCAGTGCTCGGTTGTAGTTGGGGATCCAGGATGCATTTTTCCAAGACAGGGATCCGGTTGTATCATGATGAGAAGCAATGATGAGAGTATTTCTCCTAGTTTCCACTACTTCTTGTAGCATATCATTCGACGACGTGATTTCCACATCGAGACATTCCACTCCCAACCTCAAAGCTAGGCGGTACAGCTCTTGACGTTGTTTTTCTTCGTTGTCTGGGAAGCGTCCACCCTGCGCAATAGTCCGGATGGTAAAAATGATCGGCAGCTGAGACGCGAATCGAAGAAGAGAAATCTGTTCCGTGATAGCTTCTGAAGTCCAGTCATTCAAAAGATCAATGCGGACCTCAACAGCATCTGACCCAACGAGCGATTTTTGGATCACCGCAATGTTTGTATCGTCAATTCTCGGCAGTGTGAGAGAGAGGAAAAAGCTTTCCTCCTTTTGCAAAATAGCTTGCAGATTGCCCTGACCGCCGGTAATTGAGGTCACAAATGTTCGGAAGTCCTCAGGTATGCTATTATGTTCGGTGGAAGACGCGAAGTGAGGGCTGTAGTACAAGTAGTTGGAGCACCATTCGTACCATGGCTGGCGGCGTTCATATACCTGACGAATTTCGGTTGTGTAAGCAGGCCGAGTTGTGTCTCTCATGAGATATTCGATGACCTGATCCAAGTTGCGGTGAACCCAAACCACAGTGCCACCATTATCACAATACGTTCGGAGCATTGCCCTTGCTTTAGCACTTTCAACAATGCCGCCGCCGCACGAAACAACATGACCACGTGGAAGCTTCGACATCACATCTTCTAAGAGGTTCGACTCGTCGCGGCGGAAGCCATCCCACCCGCTTGGGCCGTTGATGATATCGGGTATCGTCATTCCAGATCGGCGCTCTAGCTCCTCGTCTAGGTCGAGAAAATTCCACTCGAGTTGCTTCGCCATCCACCGTCCCGCAGTTGTTTTGCCTGCGCCTCTCATGCCGATTACGAGAATAGATTTCCCGATGGGAGTAAACCCTCCGGCGGCAAGATTGGTGGGCGAATTAACTACATCAGATCCTTCAAGTTGCACCTTGAAGACTTGAGAGAGCGTGTCCCACCATCCGGGCCAAGTCTTTCCAACACACTGCCGCTCAGTGATTATGGTTGCCTCGGGAGCCACGACAGAAAGGACACTAAAGCTCATGGCGACCCGGTGATCATCATAGCAGTCTATAGCTTCTTGAGCTGTCCCGATATTGGGTAGTGATGTGCCAACTATTTCAAGTCCGTCATCCAACTCAGTGCACGAAACACCAAATTTGGCGAGTTGATTCTTCATTGCGGCGATTCTGTTGCACTCCTTGACACGCTGATTAGCAATACCTGTGATACAGGTCTTGCCGTTGGCGACGGCTGCCAATACAGACGCGGTCAAAAATGCGTCTGTCATAGGTTCCATATCCACATGCAATAGTGATTTCAACTGACCAGGTGCTGGCCCACTAACCGTAGTACTGGACTCGTCTTGTTTGACCGAGCAGCCCATCGGTCGCAACACATCAATTGCGAATCTGGCATCGCCTTGAAGAGACGAAGAACCAATATTCGGAATAGTGCATGTCGTTCCCGTGATAGCAGCGACAGCCAATGGGTAGGTAGCAGAACTGGCATCACTTTCAATGATATATTCCGGAGGATTGTTGTAGGTACCTAATGGGATGTGGTAGGTGTCTGCCTCACTCGTGGACTTTGTAACAGACACACCAAAGGTCTTCATCATCGAAATAGTCATGTCGATATATGGTTGAGAAATTGGCTTTCCGCCCACCAAGCGCAAAGTGACAGGGCTTTTCGCATACGGGGCTGCCATTAGAATGGATGACACATATTGAGAAGAAACCGTCGCGGCCAGCTCAATCAAGCCTCCTGGAAAACCCCCCGTCGAATACACCCGTAAAGGCAGGCTTTTCTCCCGTTCCAAATACTCGATTTCCACGCCATTTAGCCGCAGTGCATCTACAAGTGGCCCAATTGGTCTGACCTTCATTCTGTCGTTACCGGTCAACACAGTTGAGCCAGTCTGCTGGCTTGGAGAGCACAATGCCAGAACGGTTGTGAGAAATCTTGATGCAGTGCCAGCATTGCCGATATAGAGCTCATCCCTGCTGGCTTTCAGATCGCCACCTTTGCCTTCAACTTCGAGGATTTCTCCAGCGTCATGCCATGAGTACGATGCGCCGCCCAGCTGACTGATGGCTGATAGCATATATTCAGTATCATCCGAATGTAGAAGGTTCTTGATTTTGCAGGATCCGGAACCAAGCGCTGCGAGTATGAGGGCGCGGTTTGAGATACTCTTCGATCCAGGAGGTGTCACTGTGACATTAAGACCACTGGGAATACCAGGTCTGACGATGATAGATGATGACAGAACAGTCTTGATGTCCTTGTCTGCAACAACACTGGCTTGTTGTTCGAACGTCTTGCCGATTTTTGCAAGGAGAACTATTTTTTTTTTTTGTCCATCGTTCTTCTTGTCTACCGCCATTTTTTGCAGCATGGTATCGACTGTGCACCTTTTACCAGCAGTGAGTTTCACAACTCGTTTGTCCTGTAAGGAGGTAGGCAGGCCATAGGATGCGATGCATTTAGACAATCTTGAAACAGCATGAGGTCTCAAGATGCCGAGAAAGCGAGAAAGCTCAGCCTCCTTGACCATACCAATGGCAATCGCCTCACCATGCAGAAGCTGAGGAGTAAGGATAGCTTCGATCGCATGTCCAACTGAGTGCCCAAAGTTGAGCAGATTCCTCAATCCGTCTTCTCGCTCATCCGCTGAAACCACCTGGGCCTTCACTTTTGCGGAGCCAACCACAATTCGAGTCAGAATATGTTTGATGGATGCCAAACGGTCTTTGCTTTTCGAACGAACACAGGAGGTTATCTCCGCCGCAGATTGTTCTAGAAAAATAAATTCATCCTCATCCCAGATGGCCGCAGTTTTGATGACCTCAGCCATTCCATTTATGAATTCGCGGACTGGCAATGTTTGGATGAAAGCCAGATCGACATAGATACGTTTCGGCTGCCAAAAAGCGCCAACCAAGTTTTTCCCCATTGGAGTGTCTATAGCTGTTTTGCCTCCAATAGAGGAATCCACCATGGCAAGTAGAGTAGTTGGAACTTGAACAAAACGTACTCCTCTCATGAATGTAGCTGCGACGTAGCCAATCATATCGCCAATGACACCGCCTCCGAGAGCTATTATGACGATATCTCTGGTGCAGCCCTGCGATAACATCCAGTCCTCGATTTCGGCCTTGGTTTCTCGGGACTTTGATGCCTCGCCTGGTGGGATGGCATAAGTAAGCAGTCGGACGTCAGCGGCCATGCTGTTTGATTTGAACCATGAGCAGAAGGATGGAACATATATATCGTGAAGGTTTGTATCAGTAATGAGGACGTATGTTGACGACTTCACTTCGCTGAGCAAATCAGTCGCGACAAAGTCTGGCCAAAGGCCATATTTGGCAATAATGGTATCCTCCCCCAATATGGACAACCTTTGAGGAGAGGTCGCTTCTGTCGTTTCCATGACGATATTGAGTGTGAGCTGCCCCTGACGTTTCCGTTGGAGTTTCGAAGCTTAAAGAGGTGCTGATTTGAGGTCAAATTGGTGCAGGAAAAGTTCCATTGAGATGTGGAGAACTGGCTAGCCAGACACTGAGAATGAGTAAAAAAAAATACTTCAGTTACATTGAGTGATATGACTCTAGTGAGGTGCGGGCAGGCCGATATCGGCAAAGCAGGATTAAGAGCACATTGCATTGCACGTAACACATTTTTCTAATTCCGAGATATTTAGAATACAATAAAGCCTACCTTATCCCCTTAATGCCAAGAAGGCTACAGTTTCATACCTCTTAACTTTATTATCTAATTAGAGCAGCTAAATATATAATACTTTATAAAATACTATAATATAAGTCACCTTTATACTTGAATTATATAGAAAAATAGGATAGTATTTAGGTACTAGTATACATCCTATATATGCACTATACTTTATAAGTATATATAGCCTATATATTATATTAATAAGTATTTACTATAAATATACTATACCTTATAATTATATCTCTTAGGCACTATATATAAAAAAGTATATATATTGTTTCACCCTATAGTAGAGTGGTTAAGCGTTGTAGAAAACCTCGTTACTTTTCTTATATAAGTTAGAATTATAGAGGGGTTATATGTTTAATTCCTATATAGAGTATAGTTTTTCCTTAGTATATAGTGTGTTATAAGAGAAGGAACATAGTCCGTGGTTAGACAGAAGAATGCATTATAGTAGCTAAAGGAGTAAGACCTTAATATAGTATAATTAAACTATTAAATAAAATAATATAAATAGGGTTTAGGTCCTTGAATAGTTATTTTTTTCAAGTATAGATATAAGAATACTTTTTATTATATTATTATTATTATTATAGTTTAGTTATTACTATAGCATAAATATTTCATATGTTACCTTATAATTATTATTATTTCAACTTTTTAATAATTTAAACTATTAAATTAAATAAAAAGCTATCAAATTCAATAAAAATGTATTAAATTATCTTTTTTTTATATAGCCTTAATGACTAAAAGCTAAGTTTATATACTTAGAAAATTTAAAATATAATAGAATAGCTTTACCTTTATATATACCCTCCACTTTTAGGTATATAGTGTAGTGTTCTCTCTTCCCTAACATAATAGTAGGGGTAGTACATTAAGGGTAACTAAACCCTAATTAGCTAGAAAAAGTAGGGGAGCTAACTAGTAGCTTAATAATTAAATACTAAAGTAGGTCTAGTCCCCTCACTTTGTCTAGCTTATTAAGCAGTGTAGATTAGCCACTCTTATATTATATAAATAAGTAAAAAGAATACCCCTTAGCTCTTTAGGTACTAAGCTAGTTATAGCTATAACTACTAAGGATTAATAGGTATAGGGTAATAAAAAAGAGTATAGAGTAGGAATAGTAAAGAAAACAACTATGGAGTAACTATGGTAAAATTATTAACTAGCTTTTTTTAGAAGAAAATTAGACCTAAAGTCCTAGAATTCTAAAAAGTAAGGAAAAATATTATATATTTAGTTAGATTTTTTATTCTATTAAGTAACTATTCATTAGGAATATTATATAAGTAATTATAGAATAAGTTAGGTAGTGCTCTAATTAAGGTTTTTCTATAACTAAATTAAGCATAACAAGTAGAGTTTCTAAATATAGCTTAGTATAAATTACTAAAGCTAGCTAGTGTATAAGAATAATAATAATTTATTATATAGCTATTAGCTAGCTACTAAAGCTATTAAAATACTTTTATTAAGTAAATAATTAAAACCTACTTAATACTCTTATAGCTCTTCTTTAAACTAATATTAATCCTAATAAATATTACTAAGAAACTTATTACTAACTCCCTTAATTATATATAACTAAGCTATAACTATGTTGTAAAGGTCTATACCTAAGCTATATATAAACCTATCTCTATAGTAATAACCCTAGGTTAGAATAAATATATGCTTATTTTACCTCTTAACTAAGACTACTTATTAGCATTAAACTATATAATAAGCTATAACTTAATATATTAACTATAACTTTAGGTATATATTATATTATATAATACTTATATAAACCCTGTAGTACAGTTATATTAAGGCTTTAGGGTACTGCTTAGTAGAGTGAAGATATTAAGGCTAGGTATAGAATATTGCTTAGTAGAATAAAGACTAAGACATAGAGTATACACTATAATATACCTACTAGGTAGGGGGTAGTGCTTAAAGGTATAAATCTTTACTCTATTATATGAGTGTTTTTACTCTCCCTTTTATATAGCTTTTTAGTATATTACTAAATTATAGTAAGGCTATTATATATCTTACTCTTTTATACTTACTTTAAACTTTATAAGACTAACTATATATTCTTAATATAAATAGTTATAGCTAAAGGTAGCTATAATAAAATACTCTCCTTTTTTATTATTATTTTAATTATAGTTTTATAAATAGGTTACTATTACCTGATTACTCTTTTAAGGCTTTTACAATAACTTAAATTTATATTTATATAAAGTAAAGCTTATTTTTAAAAATTTAACTTATTTTTATATGAAGTAAAGTTGAAGCTTACTAAATTCTGTTAGTAATTTATAGCTTTACTAAGGGCTTACTACTACTTTACTATTTTACTTAAGGCTTTTATAATAGCTTTCATTTATTGTTATATAAAGTAAACCTAAAAATACCCTTACTTTTTATTATTTATCTTTTTTCTTTATACTTAGTTATAATATTATATAGTATGTACTTAATTAGTTATGTAATAATACTACTTCTATATTACTTACTAAAGGTATTGCCTTATATTATTATTATTATTATTACTCTAGCTAGGGTAAGCCTAATAGCTAGTAACTTTACCACTAAAACTATACAGAAAAAACCCCTGAGTAAAGAGAAAAGCCTATATATAACTATTTTAATTTCTATAGTAAAGCTATAGTTACTTTATACTAGTTTTATTATATTAAAGGGTATATTACTAGATTAAATTAATAATTATTATAAAAGAATATATAATATAAAAATAAAGTTAAATAACGTTAATAAAAATATAGCAATATTATAAGTTACTTTTAAAAATAATTTATATATTATAATAAATTACTTTAAGTATTTAAGTTATTTTTTATATTAATTCTTAGCTATTTTATTTAAGCTATTATATTTTTATTTCAAACTTTTTATTGGTATTCCTTAGGATACTAGTGATTCTCTAAGGAATACTAGGTGGATCTGAGACTCAGTAACACAACGTAGGGTCTAGGAAGGTATTCGTAAAAAGGTCTAATTTCTATTATAATTAGTGCTATCTAAAGGGGAATTTTATAGCTAGCGTTAAAGCCATAAAAAT
Source organism: Claviceps pusilla (assembly GCA_018360225.1). Taxonomy (NCBI): domain Eukaryota; kingdom Fungi; phylum Ascomycota; class Sordariomycetes; order Hypocreales; family Clavicipitaceae; genus Claviceps; species Claviceps pusilla. The sequence goes on along the minus strand of SRPW01000140.1, from coordinate 21,973 downwards.
GCCGTTAGATTCTATAGTAAAAACTCTACACGCATAGACTAATTAGAAGAGTTAGTTTCTACAGCTAATATAGCTATAAATCTAGCTCTTCCTAGCTATACTATATTATTATAAAATACAGTAATTTTAACACTTAAAACTCTCTCTTTTATAGAAAAAAAGGAATTACTTATAAGTTTTATAAAAATCTACCTAAAAACTATAGTTAATTATCTAATTAAATAATTAATAAAAATAAGAATCCTACCTTATATCCCTAGTATTCCTTCTTTCTCCTATATACTTCCTTTTTTTCTTTATATACTTTACTTATCCCTTTATATAAATTATAGCCTTATTTCTATTAATAAAGGTTTTAAGGGCTTAATTTAGTAATAATTTTATTATAGCATTAGCAATGTTATTATTACTATTAATCTACTTAATTTCCTTAATTTCCTGCCTTTCATATAATTATTATAGTGCTATAATATTAATTATTAGTCTCTTTTCTTTTATAGTGCTTAACCTTACAATGCACTTATATAGTAAAAGAGAATCTATGTTATAGACTAGCCTAGATGGCGACTGCAATCTAGTGTTAATGAAGTTATTATTATCTATAAGGAGGAAGGGAAGACTACTATCTCCCTTTACTACATACTTATTCTATATATAATATATATTTATAGGGTTTGCCCTATAGGTATAGTAGGTTGCTATATATACTTCTCTCCTACTCTACTAAGGATTTAAGCCTCTAGCTTAAATCTATTATATAGCCCCCTACTCTACTGCCCTTTAGCTATTAAATAATTAGTAAGTAAATAGAATATAATAATAATACTTAAGTATCTATAATATAGTACTTTAGGTAGAGCTATTTATCCTAACTAGTTATACTTCTATACCTAAAGTTAATAAAAATAAACCTAAAATAGAAATCCCTAAAATCCTAAATTAGCTAGCTAATTATATTTAAAATAATAACTATAAATTTCTAATTTAGCTCTCCTTATACTTATAAATATAATTCTACTATTATTCTTTTTATTAAAATCTTATATACTTTAAGTCTTTTATTTAAATACCTATTGCTTTCTACTTATTCTTTATTAATACCTATACTTTCCTTATATTTATTTATTAATACTTAATAAAGAATCCCTTATTATTACTTATTAAATCTAAATAGTAAGTTTCCCTATCCTTACTACTTTATTTTATTAAAACTAAATATAGTAAAATTATATCTATTACTACTAATGCTTTACTTTTCTCTTCTTTACCTTTAAATAGCTACTATATCTTAGGGTATTATAAGGTTAAAGGCAACTTTAAGAATAAGTTATTTACCTCTATTAATCTTAACTAGCTAGATATTTAGTATTTATTTTATCTTATATATATAATAAATAATAAATAAAAACTTTTCGCGATTTCGCCTGCACTGCAGTAGCAATGCAGAACCGACTCTAAACCTCTTAAAAAGTATAGAAAAAGAATTACTATATTTATTTTACCCTATCTTTAATAGTATATTAATATTAAAGTATAAGTATAGTAAATAAGGTAATACTAATAAATATTAATAGTAGAAATTATAGCCTTATATAAAGCTACTACTACCCTTTTATAAGGTAAGGTAGCTTTATATTAATAATACCTTAAGTTATATTTATATTACTATTTATATATAAGTAAATACTAAACTACTTTATAATTAAATATAATAAAATTACTAAGCTTATACTAACTATAGCATTAAAAAGTATATAAAATATTATTTTTTATATTAATAATATAGCCTTAATATAAGCTTAATATAAACTTTTTATACTTTAAACTCTTTTTAAAATACTAATAATAATATTAACCTTATTATTATTTAATAAGCTTATTATAATTAAAAATCTAAAAAAAGTAATTAAATAAGTAATAAAGAAAGCTATTAGCACTAAAAATACTATAGCCTTAAGCTAAGCTAGTATTATTATTAAAAATATTATTTAAATACTAATTTAATAAATTAAGGCTATAATAATAGTAATACTACCCTATATTTATTATAAAACTATTATTAAAGGCAATACTATAGCTAAAGTAGTATAGAATTACTTACTTAAAGAAATTATTATAGCTATTAATTAAGCTATAAATACTAATATAGCTATAGTAATATACTGCCTTTATAGTAATAATACTATAATTATATTTTATAATATAGTAAAACCCTATATTAATAATATAATATAAGTTAATACTACTTTTAAGCTAAAAGTAATACTAAATTAATATATATTTAGTATTATTATTAAAGGCTTTTTAGTATACTATATATAAAACTAAAAAAAAGATTATATTCTTTAAAATATAATTATAGCTAAGAAATAAGGTTCTATAAAGGTTATAGTATAGAAACTATATAATATTATAACTTAATTCCCCTTAATTATTATAATTAATAGTATTAATATAGTAAATAAGCTATATTATATTAAAATTATTTATAAAGCTAAAATATTTAAAGCTAAACCTTATAATAATACTATTTACCCTTATTAATACTTTAGGTGCTTTAAATTTAGCTATATAGCTATATACTATATAGTGCCCTTATAATATAGCTATTATATATTTAGCTAGTATAAGGGGGGTAAGTAAACTTACTTAATACTATTAAGAGCTATATAGAAATACTATATTAACTACTTAGGTCCTTACTTTATATAGTTTTATATATATAATATTATAAATAAATAATAAAACTATATATATATTATATACTTAATATAGCCCTTAGCCTTTATTAAACCTTTTATATTAAAAAAAAATAGTTAAATAAAAGTACCTAGCTATAGCTAAAAATATAATATTAGTAACTTATTATTATAAAAAGCTTTATTATAAAAGTAGGTAAGTAAACTATATACTTACCTCCTTAAATTAAAACTAAAATTAATATAATAATTATAAGCTACTATAAAGGCTTTTCTAAGCTAGTAACCTATAGCTATTATAGCACTAAATAAGCTAAGCCTAACCTAATATATTATATAAAGTATATAATAAAAGTTATATACTAAAATATATAAAAAAAAACCTATTTTATATATTTAGCACTAAAAACTTAACCTAAAGTTAATATAATAGTAATATAAAAGCTAAGAACTATAAATAGTAAACTACTTAACTCTAGCCTTAGCTACTTTTAACTTACTACTTAAAATAGCTAAACTATAATTTATATAAACTATTAATATAAAGCTAAGATATAGTTAATATATATAAGTAAAGATTAGTACTTAATAATACTAATAGAATACTATATTTATTTAATATACTTCTCTACCTATAAACTTAATTAAATATTACTCTTTTTTAACTTTATAGTAGCCTTACCTTTAAACTATAGTATTTTTATTAATAACTTTAATTAATACTACTTACTTTAAAACTATTATAGCTAAACCTTAATAAAAAGTAATATACTCTTTATAATAATAATATAATAATAGCTTAAACTTATAATATTATAAGGTAAAGTAACTTAAAAAATATAAAATAAAAAGAATAGTACTATTAATTATATATAAGTTATTTATAATATAAAAGTTAAATTTTTAAAAAAACTTAATCTTATTAAATTTAACTATATACTATAGGTAATCTATATTAGTGCTAGCTTAAGGCTAGGTAGTAACTATTTATTTTATTTTAAGTAGCTATATATAAAAGATAATCTTATAATAGCTAAGGTAATAATATAGTTTTACTATAACTTTACTAAACCTTTACTCTATATACTAATAAAAGTTAATAATTATATAAAATAAATAATAACTAAGCTTTAAGCTATTATAAATTTAGTAGTTTTAAAAAAATCCTAAGGTAGCTTTAAGCTAAATTTATAGTAAAACTACTATACTAAAGTAGCTACTTAAAATATAAAGAAAGCATTAAGGTAGTAATAGACTTTTTATATTAAAAAAAACTAATAGCTTACTATTAATATAGCTTAAATATAAAGCTAAGTTATTAATAATAAATAGTATAGTATTTAGTGCTTTATTATTAAGGTAGTAACTATATATTAAAAAAGCCTATAAAAACTTAAGCGCTAAATATAGCTTTATAATAAGCTACTATTAAAATAATAGTAAATTCTAACCTTTATTTAAGGTAAAGAAATAAATACTATAATTATTAAATTATACTAAGAGAAAATAGCTATACTAGCTAACTATTTCTTCCCTTTTTTTAAGCTTAGTTAAATAATATATTAAAAAACCTTAATAACTACCTTAATACTATAATATTCCTAATAAAGAATTACTTTAATACTAATAAAATTTATAGTATTATTAAAAGCTTAGTAAGCTAAAAAGCACTTAAACTTAATAAACTTTTAGCTAACTACCTTAAAGTATATAGTAAGCCCTTAGCTAAAACCTTTACCTACTTACTAAATATATATTATTATATTAGCTATTACCTAGCTTTATTTTAAAAAGTAAAGATAGTTATTCTTTATAAACTAAGTAAAACCCTAGTTAAATAATAAAGAATAGAAGCTTAGTACCTTATTTTACTTCTTAATATTATTAAAAAGGTATTAAAAGTAATAATAATAAGTTAGCTTACCCTTATAGCTAAGTTAAATAGGGTATTATTTAACCTATAAATAAGTAATAAAGTAAATAAATTAATAAAAGTTATACTAAGTATTTTAATAGAATTAATATAAGTAGTATAATACTATAATAGTATTATATTACTACTTTAGTTAAATATATTAATAGCCTTTAATACTATTTATTATAAGTAATTATTTTATATTCTTATTACTACTAATATCCCTATATAAATAATAATATAAACTTACTCCTTTACTACTAACTATACTACTAGCCTTTTTTTTAATAATAAATTTATAAGCCCTTTACTTATAATTATAAGGGTACTATAGGGGTTGCTAATTTTCTTTATTCTTTTCTTATTTTATATTACCTTATTATATACTAAGCTTTAAGTAGTATAATTTATACTTATTATAGAATTTTTTAATAATATAAATATATTAGTATATAAATAAATAGTAAAGAAGATATAAGACTGCCTTAAGGTAGTATAGTTAGTTTACTAAGAGTAGTTTAAGGAATTAGGCCTTAAGTTTAACTTAAAAAAGAGTAAACTTATATACTTTACTAAATAATATACTACTATTATAATATTAATTTAGCTTAGTACTAATATAGTATAACTAATTTAATTTACTTAATTCCTTAAGGTATAGGTTTATTATAAACTTTATTAAAAAGTATATTAAAGCTAAGTTAAGTTAAAATTATTATAGTAATAACTTACTCTTATATTATTAGTAGCTTTAACTTAGGGATACTTACTATATAATATATAGCTTTTATATATATAGATTATTTAAAGTATTATTATATATAGTATAAAATTATACTATACCTTTATTAATATTAATAGTAAAGTATAGAGTATAGCTAAGGTATTTATTTTTAAATAAACTAAGTGCTTAAGGATAGTAATTAATACCTTTAAAGCTATACTATATACTTTAGTTAAAACTAAGGTAGCTATAGCTTTAATTAACCTTTACTTTAACTATTATTTACTATACTTTTATTAATAAATAAAGGCTAATAAAATAGCTAAGTAAATATATAGTATATATACTATAATAGTAGCTTAACTTTAATATTAACTAGCTTACTAAAGGTATAGCTACTTACTATAATAAAATAACTACTTAAACTATATATTATTTTTAAACTAGCTTTATAACTATTTATTAAAACTATTTTTAACTAAAGCACTTACTTTAAAATAAAAAGATTATTAATATTAAAAAAGAATTACTATATAGGTATACTAAACTTATATTAACTATACTATAGTAAAGCTTAACCTTAACTTTACTTTTACTACTAAAATTATTTACCTTTACTTAAGCTTTACTAAGTATAAATCTATAATACTTATATAAATATATATAGAATAAATTAAGCTTAATACCTTTCTTTTTAGCTAATATATTTCTAAGGTAAATTTACTAATATATAGCTATTAGGCTAATAATAAAGATTATTATTATATTCTATTATTTTATAAGACTTTTAATTACCTCTACCTTATTAACACTAGTATATACTTAATATATAACTAATATAAAGTTAGGGAGGCATTAAAATATAATAAGCTAGTAACTATACTTATAAAGTAGCTTATATTAATAGAGTATATCCTTTAATTCTAACTTATTAAAAGTCTTTAAAATTAATAAGCTAAAGATACTAAAGATTTAATAAAAAGTAATACTTAGTATAGTATAGATATAAAAATACTAAAGAACTATATAAATATTATAGCTAGAATATATTATTATAATATATAACTTATATTTATTAATATATAAAAAATAGCAGCCTATAAGATAAAGAAAAATAAATATAATACTTTTATACTAGCCCTAAGCCTATACTTTATTACTCTCTCCCTTTCCTCCTTTCTTCTCTCCCCTCCCTTTTTTCTTTAAGTTATTCTTTACCTTTACTACTATATAGCTTTATATAGCTATTAAGCTAAGCCTATAAACCTTTTATAAAATCTTTTTTAAAATATTATTTTACTCCTTTATTATATTAATAATATAGTAGGCCTATAGTAATATTTTATTCTTAACTAAAGTTAAGGCTAAAACTACTATAGTACTACTAATAGCCTATACTACTATATTAGTAAATAGGCTTACTTACTTTATAAGCTATACTACCTTTTTCTAAGTAGTATTATACTCTTTAGCTTACTTATAAGTTAATATTATACTAATACTATAGCTAAACTCTAACTATATTACCTTATACTTATATTAATAGGCTCTTTAAAGGTATAAAGATTTTATATATTTATTACTTACTTAATAGCTTTTTAGTATAATTTAATATTTAGATTTTACTATAAAACTAATTAGCTTTTATTAAGCTATTAATATAAATAAAAAATATAATACTTATACCTAAATAAGTTTTTTTTACTTTTATATACTTAAAGTATATATTATTAATACTTATTAAAATTAGTAATAGTAATAGCTTAGGTTAAAAGGGAGTACTAACCTTTAGTACTATAGTACTATTTTTTAGTATTTTTAGCTTATATTAAATAAGCTTTATAGGGCTAGGCTTATAATTAGCCTAGCTATAAGTAAGTTAGTAGTAGTAGTATATTAAAAAGAGAATAATACTTACTTTAAGTATAATAATTAATTTATTTATAAGGGTAGGTAATATCTTTAATAATACTATAGTTAATTAAAGGTAGTAATAAGGTAGTACTACTATAAAAATAAAAATAGGGGTATATTTATAATAAAAGTAATAAATAAAAAAGAAAGAAAGAAAAGAAAAGATTAAAAATAAGGGAAAAAGAGTATATATATTTCTTTCTTTTTATTATATAACTAATAATTAGCTAATAGCTAGTTTAGTAATAGCTAGCTACTAGTTAGTATAACTAATACTATAAAAATATAAAAGCTAAAGAAAGGTTTTAAATAAAAAAGTAGTAGCTTAAAAGAATTAAATAAGGACTAGTATAGAAAATAAACTAAATGCTTAAGGTAACTTACTATAATATATAGACTACCCCTAAGGGTATCCTATAGTACTACTATGCCTTTACTAACCTAGTTTACTTTCTATTCTACACTATACACTCTCTTATAATACTAGTTAAGCTTAGCTAGCAGTATACCTCTTTCTATAGTTAGAACTAGTATAAAGCTACTATAGCTTTACTATAGAACTTAAATAAAGGCTATATATAGGTTTTCCCCCCTATACTAGGGTTTTTTCTATATAGTCTTAGTAGCAGTGGTACTAGAATTAGGCTAACAGCCTAACTAGTGTATTAATAATAATAATAATAAATAATAAACTATTCTTATATACTCTAGGCCCTTAGCACTCCTATAAGGAGTATTAAAGGAGAAAGGTAATTTATATATATAATGCTATTATATTTACTTAAAGTCCTACTCTTTATTACTTTACTTATAAGATTATAGTAGCTATTTAGGATAGTAAGGCTATAAAGATACCTTATTTCCTTACTTATAATACTTTTAATAATAAAGGAAAGAAGGTTATATTAAATAAGCCTTTTAAAGCATTATATAACTATTTTATTACTACTTTACACACTATTAAAAAGTATACTATATATACTATTACTATTAGTTTCTTACTTATACTTACCTTTTAGCTATTAAAATAATTCTAAGCTATTACTAATAAGATACCTATATATTCTTTATTTATTATTATAATTAATTCTACTATAATTTACTTATTAAAAATTAGTATTAATTATATTAATATTTAGTTATTTAAAGTATAGTATTAAGTTAAGTAGCTAATACCTATATATTAAGATTTATTTATTAATTACTAATTATATTAGCTCTCTTTATTATTCTATCTACCTTTATAACCTAAGGAGTAGGTATATATACCTATACTGCCCCTTTTTATAATATTATATATATTATTACCTCTTAGTATTTTATTTAAATAAGTTAGCTAGCTATTAAAGCCCTTTCTTACTATTACTATACCTTTACTTACTATTACTATACCCTCTCTTACTACTATTATACTACTCTTTACTAATATTATACTACTATTTATTTTTTTTTAATATACTTTATTTTTATTACTCTTTTTTAGGCTATTTTTAAACTTCTTTAGCTTAAAGTTATAAAAGGCTAATATATTTCCTACTAGCTAAAAGTTACCTTCTTTACCTTTACTTAACTTACCTACTATAGCTATATTATTTAAATATTAGAAAAAAAAAAGAAAAAGAAAAAGGTTTATTAAGCTACTTTATTTACTTTATTTAAAGGTAAGTAGTAGTAATATATTTAAATATTATAGTTAAAATAAAGCTTATATAAGGCTTAGTAGGGTCTAAATTTATATTTAATAATATACTATATAATATTAATTAAGAATTATAGTATACTTATATTAGTTTATTATTAAAATATATATTACTTTATTATAATTTAAATTATACTAAAGCTTTAATATTCTTTAGATTTTTAAGTAGTTTTTATATTAGCTATATATAGCTAACCTATTTAATTAATATATTATAGTAGTTACTATAGCCTTTAGTATTCTTTATAGCTAGAATATACTTAACTTAATACTTATAAAGTATATTTATACTATTATTTTAGGGCTAAATAAGGCCTAGTTAAAAGTTAAGTAAAACCTAAAAAGAGAGTAAATTATTTACTATATACTTTATTAAATTAATATAAAAAATAAAGTAAATACTACCTAGAATATTTAGTTTAATAGTAAGGGGTATTAAAATATTAAGTATAGTATATTTAATTATAATTTAATTTAATTTCTTATTTAGTTAAAGGGTATAGATATTATAAAGGCTAAGCTAAACCTTATTCCTTAGCTAATATTACTTTACTAAATAATATAACTAATTAAAAAACTCTTATTAATACTATTAAGTAAAGTTAATAGTAGCTTAAGTAAGCGCTATTCTTTATTAAATATATTTAAAAAACTAAACTACTTATTTTTTAAAGGATATTTAGCTTTATATAAAAGCTAGTATATATTAAATTAAATTAATATTAAACTTATAAAGTATTATATAAGTGCTTAAGCTAGTAATTAATAATATATAGTTATTAAAGGTAAGCTAGTATATTACTAAATATATAAGCTAATTTATTTAAGTAAAAGAGACTATAACTTATAGTACTATTTAAACCTTTTAATTTATATATTTAATACTATTATTAGTTTAGGGATAATAAAATATAAAAAGAAGCTACTTAATACTTTTAAAGAAGTAAAGTATTAACTAAAAGCTACTTACTTAATCTAAGCTTTAGTTTAAAATAATACTTAAAGGGAATTTATAAAAATACTACTAATAATTTAAAAAGTATTAAATATATACTTTAATACTTATATTTATTATAGCTTTTAATTAAATATATTTTAAGAGATAGTTTATAATAACTATAAAGAACTAAGGAGTATTTAAAGAGCTAGTAAAAAGGTTAGTTATAAAGTTTACTAATATTTATAATTAATACCTATTTAGTGCTAGAATAGGCTATAAAAGGCTTTAATATAAGTACTAGCTCTTTTAAGCTTTATAATAATAGTAATTATATATATACTATATAATATTTATTAATATACCCTTTTAATAATAGTTATAATAAAGAGCTTAAAAGGTTATATTCTTTCTAAAGTAGCTTATTAAAGGTAAGTTATAAGTTTATTAAATTAATATAGTAGTAAGGGGTTTATACTATAGTGCTTAAAAGTAGCTATAAAATAGTAAAGCTTTATAAGTATTTATTATATAGTTACTAATCTATTAATATATAGTAACCTTAATAGGGAATTTCTAAGCCTTTAATTATACTGCCTTAATCTTTACTTAATATATAGAATTAGCTTATATGCTTTAATTCTAAAGGCTTTATAAATAGTTATTTATAAAGAAGTTATAGCCCTAAGGGTTAGCTAAAAAGATACTAGCTAGGGTTTATTTTTACCTTAATATAGAGATTAAAAGAGTATAGGGTAGTTATAATAGATATATAATTAATACTAAATAAAATAATAGCTAGGTTTCTATAAGTTCTCCTAACTTATTTTATTTATAGTAGAATAGTATATTAAAGTATACTACTTAAAAACTTAGGTAGTAGTAAAGGTAAAAATTAAAAAGTAAAAGAGTTTTTACTTAGTATATTTAATATTTTAATATTTTATAAAGGCTTATAAAGTATTTTAAGTTCTTATAGTTAGTAAGGATTATAAATAGTTAGAAGATACTATAGAGTTTAATAAACTATACCTTAAGGTATAAGATAATATTAAGTAATTTCTTATTATAAATTATATAGTTCTACTAAAAGGCTATAAGTTATATAAAGTAATAGGCTACTAGCTATAGTATACTTACTATATTATATTATAAAAGGTAACCCTTAAGTGCCTCTCCTAATACATTAGCCTTAACTATTATATTTAATATAGAGTTCTACTAAGCTAAAATTAAAGCTAATAAGAATATATTCTTAAGGTATTAAAATGCTATCTAATATACTAAGGACTAAATAAATAAAACCCCTTTCTTAGTAAGGTTAAGTAAAGGCTTAATAAGATTTAAAAAGTTAGCTATAAATTCTTAATAAAAGTTTATAAAACCTAAAAAGCTATATACCCTCTATAGGTATATTAATACCTTTTATTTATAAATTATAGCTACCTTAGCTAGGTTTAAATACACTATATAGCTAGCCTATACTATAAATCCTAGGTATTTTACCTTTATTATATAAAATATATACTTATTAATATTAAGATATAAGCTAGCTTATTATAAGTAAGAGAGAATCTTTCTTATATACTATATATACTTCTTATATATACTACTAGTATAGATAAGGATATTATTAAGATAGGTTATTATATAGACCCCTAGGGCGTTCTCTAAGGCTCTATTAATATAATATTAGAATATTATAGGTGCTTTAGCTAGGCTAAAGGGGTAAATAAACTATTTAAAGAGGCTAAAATATATATAAAAGGCTATTAAGGCCTTATCCCCCTTTACTATATATAAATAGTAGAATATAGTATAAATATTTAATTTTATAAACTATTATATATTTACTAGGGAATATAGAGTTTCCTTAATAAGTAATAATAGGTATTAATCTTAGTTTATAATTTTATTTAATACCCTATAGTTTATATAAAAACACTAGCCCTTACTTACTTTTTTAACTAAAAGTATTAGTATAATTACTAAAAAGAAGGAGGCCTAAATTTAGCCCTTATTTATTAGGTTTATAATTTATTTCTATATTTTTAGTAGCTAATTCTTAAGTATATTATATAATAGCACTTAAACTAGGTTTAGTAGGCTATTATTAGGATTCTATTATAAGTAAATATAGTAGTTAGCCTATTCCTAATAAGGAGGTAAAGTATTAGTATTCTCCTAATAAAATAAATTTTTAAAATTAATTAGTTTATTTAGTAAAGAAAAAAGGTTCTTATTTTTGTTAAAGCTACTAAGTTTACTATAAATATAAGGATAATATTAATTTCCTATAAACTAGTAAATATTACACTACTTACTTTATTTAACTAAAGTATATAGTAAGCTAACTTAATATATACTAATTTTATAATAATAGTTATTAGTAAGTCTACCCCTTAAGTATTTAAAGTATAAATCTTTAAGTTACTATATATATAAATAATAAGGAGGCATTTAGTAGTATATAGTATAATATTATTTTAAGCTATTTATAGCGCCTTTAGGAAATAGTTTTATAAAAGGCTTAGAATTATATAGGCTACTATAGAGAATAACTATTTATTTAAATTAGCACTAAATTAAATAAAATATATAATTTTTAGGCGCTAAGAAGCATTAATATAGCTATATTATATAACTATTATAGTAGTAATAAAGGTATATAGTTAGGCTAGAGTAATATATTATAAGCCTAACCTTTAAACTATACTTTTACTTATAATAGTATAGCTATTATAATTATTATTTACTTAGGTATTAATAAACTTAGAATTATTATATAAAAGGGGAAGGAGGAATAGTGCTTTCTTTATATAATATTTTATCTCTTTATAAATATTTAAGCTATTACTATTATAGGTATAATATAAGCTAATACTATTAACTTATATTTTACTACTAAGACTTATATAGTAAGGCTTTTTTTTTCTAACCTAAAGTTATTATTATTACTTAGTACCTCTTTATTAAAGGCATTTAGGGCCTAAATATTTAGTCTTTTTATTAAGTAATAAGTAAAAAGCTATATATAGCTATAAATAAAATAACTATTACTATTATAATATAAGCATTAGTAGGCAGCCTTATAGCACTTAATAATATTCTATAATACCTAGGTTACTTAAATTACGCCTTTAGTATCTTTAGATTTAGCACTTAGCTTACCTTTACTAAAGAGCTTATAACCCTATTCTAATTCTAAAAAGCTAATAGAATTAATACCTATTATAGCTATATTACTATTCTAATTACACTTAGTATAGGGGTAGTAATAAGCCTTAATATATTCCTTAATTTAATATAAATTAATATCTAAGGTAATACTATAATATTATATAACTATAGTATAGTAGTTAGAATAGAGAATATTATAGCTAATATAGTAATCCCTTATTTACTTATTAAGTTCTACTTAAAGTCTTATAAGTTTTATTATATTTATTTATATACTTCCCTTTATAAAGTATAACTTTTATTTAAAATAAATAAAGAAATCTATAAACTATTTATTTAGGCATTATTTAAGTTAGTTTAACTCTATAACTATATATTTCTTTTAGTAAAGGTTTATAAATATAATATTAAGGTATTTAAAAAAATAGCTTAATATATACTAATAATTACTACTAAGCTTAAAAAATAAGGCTATTTATACCTAAATCTTAAGTAATAGGTTTTAGTAAATAAGGAACTATTTATTATAGTTAGTACTAATAAAGTCTAAGTTAGCCTTTAGCTTATATACTATAAAGCTTTACTAAGCCTAGAATAAGGCTTTATTTTTATTATAAAGGTTCTTTATTAGAAGTAGCTTATACTTAAGTTATTTCTAATTAGTATATATTAAAGTATTTATATAAAATACTTAGTTTACTAAGGCTATATAATAGTATAGTTCTTTAAGCTAAGCTACTATTAAAGTAATAGTTTTATAAAACTAGTGTAAGTTTTATATATTACCTAATTAAGCTACCTATTTATAATACTAAGGGTTTATTATATTATTTTATATAAAAATAAATATTATAAGTAATGTTATAATAAATAATAATTATTATAAACTAGCCTAAATAGTAACTATAATTTAGTATTGATAAAGTTATTATTATTTATAAGAAGGAAGGGAAGACTACTATCTCCCTCTACTATATGCCTATTCTATATATAATATATATTTATAGGGTTTGCTCTATAGGTACAGTAGGTCGCCGTACATGCTCCTCTCCTGCTCCGCTAAGGATCCGAGCCTCCAGCTCGAATCCATCACAATCTATATAAATAATTATTAGTATTAGTAGAATTTATAGCTTTTATATAATAGTTTATAGTATTATACTAATAGTATAGGTAATATCTATGCCTTAAACTATTATATATAGCTTAGAGGTAAAAGCATTCCTTATAACTCTTTTACTTTTTATAGAGCTATATATTATAATATTACCTTTTAGTATAAAATCTAATTTAATTCTTACTTCTTTAGTACTAAGGATAATTATATATTTTAATTATAAGCTAAGGTCTTTATTATTTATAAAAAAACTATCTATAAAGATATATAAAGCTATAGTAGTAAAATTAAGTAAAATATACCTTAATTTATAATTATAATATTATATTTACTACTAAATTCTTTTATTTAAATAAATTATATTAAATTTATTAGGTTTTAATACTTATATAGTAATAGAAAGGTTAAATATAGCCTTTAGTTAATAAACTAATAATATATACACTCCTTATGCTTTTTATTTAATATATTACTACTTTATAGTTAGCTTATTAAGTTTAATAACTCTAAGCTTCTTACTTTACCCTTTTTAGTAAAGTTTAATATAATTTTTATTAAATTTATATAAAATATATCTATTAAAGATAAGGGTTTAGTTAGCATTAAGATTTATTTAGGTTTTACTATAAATCCTACCTTTTTTAATTTTAATTCCTTTATCTTTAAAAACTTTATATTATTAAAACTAAAGGTATTATTTATTTATATACTAATTACACTAAAGTATTTAATTATATTAAATACTATTAAGAAATATAAGTTATATATAGAAGTAATTATTATTAGCTTTTTATAGTAGTAGTAAAAATAGGTTACTTACTAATATATACTAGCTTTAATAATACTATAAAGAGGCTTTATAACTTTTATTATAGTATTCTTTAGGTATAAATATATAATTTATATTAATAATTTAGTAATAATTAAGTAATTTAGCGTTATTTCTAATTAAATATATACTTATATAATATTCTATAACTATAAAAAAATATAATCTTTTACTAAGGAAGGTATTAATATAATAATAAGCCTTTAGCTTATTTATTAAATTATTAGGGATTATATTAAAATCTATACCTTTTCTATACTATTATAGCCTTATATTACTAGCCTTAATTTCTTATATAGCTTATTTATACCTTTCTCTTTAATTTCCCTTACTATTTAAGAGTAAAAAAGGTATTAATTACTATACTCTTTCTTATTAAATATAATAAATTTTAAAATATCTCTTATTGGTAAAGTATTAATTTTCTTTTAATTAAATACTTTAAATAGTTATCCCTTAGTAATAATCTTTCTTTATTTATATAAATTAACTATTAATTTCTAATTACCTTTCTTTTTTTTAGTAAGGAAACTTATAATATTAAGTTCTTTATTATTTTAGTTAGAATCTTTAGTATAATTTAAGATAAGTAGGTACTTTTTAGGTCTTTTATATCCTTATTATAGTAGTTCTTATAGTAATTAACCTTTATTTATATTAATATCCTTTATTTTATCTTTCTTATCTTTATTATTAATTTTTTCTATATTTATAGGCTCTTTTATATTATAGTAATATAGCTTTACTACTATTAAGTGGAATTTTATAGGTTTATAGGGTAATTTTATAGTATAGGTTTTATAATTAAATAATAGTAATTTATAAGGACTATACTAACCTTTTTTCTTATACTAAATATAAACTTCTAATTATAGTAGTAGTAAGTGTAATAAAAGGGTATTTAAACTATTTTATATATTAAGGGCATTAGAGACTTACCTTTATATAAAGCAATACTAAGCTTTATTAATAGCTTTTTATAGTAAAGTAGCTCTTTATATTACTAATAAACTTAGGGGGGAATTATATAATATTTATAAATATACCTTAAATATAAGTAAAGTTAGTATAAAGCTATTAAGTTTAGTAAAGTTATTAATAGCTTTAATAGCTATTTATAGTTTTTAAAAAGGGCTAAAAAGGTTTTCTACTTTATTTATAATAATATTATATACTTTTTAAAAAAGGGTATAATATCTCTTAACCTTTTTAATACTATAATATGCCTTAATAGAAACCTTTTCTATATTAATAGCTATTTAGCATATAATATACTAGAATTCTATAAAAGTAAAGTTCTTTTTAGTATTATAAATAATATTATTTAAGGGACCTAAATAAGTATTAATTTAGCACTCTTTTAATATATTTTATATATCTTAGGCTTTCTACTTTTAAGGCTTAAGGAAGTATATAGCTTAGAATATAGTTACTATATTAATAATATATAGTATAGGTTTATTATTAATTTAAAGAATATTAATAATAATTTTATAGTTAAAGTTTATATTATCTTTTAGTATAAACTTAAATTATTCTAAGGCTTTACTATAAAGTTAGTATTAATAATATTTATAAAAAAGTCTCTTAATAATTCTACTAATTACTAATTTACTAGCTCTTTATAGTAGCTTTATAAGTCTAGTAACTAAAGGATAGCTAAAACATTAGTATAATTAATATATTTTAGCCTTTAAGAGGTAGAAAGTAGTAGCTTTATTAAGCTATAGAATCTATTAAGGGTATCTCTATTTCTAAATAATTAAAACCTTTTTTATACCTTAAATTAGTATATTCTTAAGGTTATTAAGTTTTATATTTATTTAATTTATATTAAAGATATAAAATAAGAAAGGGGTAGCTATATTAAGAATATAAAATTTAATAGTTTTAAAAGTAATAGGAATATATAAAATTCCTAAAAAAATTACTAAACCTATACTAAAGTTAACTATATATTAGCTAGTAAGTTTAATCTTTAAATATAGTATAATTCTTTATAAAGCTATAGCTTATAGTGCTCTTACTATAGAAATCTTTACTACTTCTATATTTAGTATAATTTTATAAAACATATTACTAAAATATTAGTTATTTAAAATAAAGCAATTTATCTTAGGGGTTTCCTTTTATATTATAAGGGTTATACTAGATAATTTATAAGTAGCTATATTACTTCTAAGTATATATAAAAGGGATTTAGCTTAAGAAAAGGTTAGTTTCTTATAAAAATCTATTTAATTAAATAGTTTAAATAGATTTAATAGTAAATACATAAGAAATTATATAAATATTAGCTTAAGTATTATAGTATTACTAGTTAGTGCAGTAATATAGGTATTTAATGCCTCCTAAGCTAGGTGCTTATTTTCCTTAGTGTTAGTTACCTAGGGTTTTCCTTTATATTTAAAGAGAAATATATTAAAGCTATATTTAGAGGGAATTCTCTTATAGTTTTTACTTTTTTACTAAAAATCCTTAGCTTTTTACTATTTCTATTTTATATAGACTATTAACTAATATTCTACTTATTAATATATAAAATATTTATATAAAAAGCGTAATTTTTATAGTAATTAGCCACTAGAGCGCTAATTTAATAGTTATTTATATTACTAATTAATAAATATTGCTTTATTATTATCTTCTATTAAATTTAGTATAAAAGTTAGCTATTATAATATTTTAATTAATTTATTAGTATATAAGCATTTATAAAGGTTTTTAATAACTTCTTTATAAGTTAGAGTAAGGTTAAATATAGTAAGCTTATATTTAGAGACATTACTAATAGTAGTAATAAGCTATTACTAAAGCTCTATATTTACTATAAAAGTATTAAAGATTTTATAATAAATATAGTAAAGTTATTTTAATATTTAATTAAGGCATTAAAGCTTAGTCTTTTTAGGGTTATTAGTAATAACCTTTTAAAGGAAAATACTATTCTATTTAATATAATAAAACTACTAATTACTTTTAGTTTTAAATTAATTCCTAATAGCATTAATAAGGTTATAAATTATTAATCCTTTTTTAGTAAGTTTATTAAAATAATAAGTAAGGGTATTTTCTTTTAGTATAATTAAAAAAGCTTTTACTTATAATATCTAAGGAATGTTATTTTATATATATTAATCTTTAAAGATATTTATCTTTAAAATAATAAAGTTATATAGTTTCCTACTATATTTTTTATTAATTATATAGCTTTTATTAATTTCTTTAAAAATATAGTAAATTTAGTTAATGAAAACTTTTCGCGAATTCGCCCGCACCGCAGTAGCGACGCGGAACCGACTTTAAACCTCTTAAAAAGTATAGAAAAAGAATTACTATATCTATTTTACCCTATCTCTAATAGTATATTAGTGCTAAAGCGTAGGTATAGTAAATAAGGCAATACTAATAAATATTAATAGTAAAAATTATAGCCTTATATAAAGCTATTACTACTTACTTATAAAATAAAGTAGCTTTATATTAATAGTACCTTAAGTTACTTCTATATTACTACCTATATATAAGTAAATACTAAACTACTTTATTATTTAATATAATAAAATAGCTAAACTTATACTAGCTATAATACTAAAAAGTATATAAAATATTATCCTTTACATTAATAATATAGCCTTAATACATACTTAATATAGCCTCTTTATGCCTTAAACCTACACTAAAATATTAATAAAATTAACTTTATTATTACTTAATAAGCCTATTATAATTAAAAACTTAAAAGAAGTTATTAAATAAGTAATAAAGAAAGCTATTAGCACTAGAAATATAATAGCCCTAAGCTAAGCTAGTATTACTACTAAAGGTATTATTTAACTACCTATCTAATAGATTTAAGCTATAATAGTAGTAATATTACTTTATATTTACTATAAAACTATTATTAAAGGCAGTATAATAGCTAAAGCTATATAAAACTACTTACTTAAAGAAACTATTACTATTATTAACTAAGCTATTAATACTAATACTGCTATAGTAATATATTACCTTTATAGTAGTAATACTATAATTATATTCTAGGATATAGTAAAGCCTTATACTAATAATATAGCCTAAGTTAGTACTACTTTTAGTTTAAAAGTAATACTAAACTAATATATATTTAGTATTATTATTAAGGGCTTTCTTATACACTATATATAGAACTAAGAGAAAAATAATATTCTTTAAAATATAATTATAGCTAATAAGTAGGGTTTAGTAAAGGTTATAGTATAGAAGCTATATAACACTATAACCTAATCCCCTTTAATTATTACTATTAATAAAGTTAATATAGTAAATAAGCTATACTATACTAAAATTATTTATAAAGCAAAGATATTTAAAGCTAAGCCTTATAATAATACTATCTATCCCTAATAATGCTTTAAATGCTTTAAATTTAGCTATATAGCTATATACTATATATTACCCCTAAGGTATAGCTACTATATATTTAGTTAGTATAAAAAGGGTAAATAATTATACTTAGCGCTATTAGAAGCTATATAGGAACGCTATATTAACTACTTAGAACCTTACCCTATATAGTCTTATATATATAATATTATAAATAAATAATAAAACTATATATATACTATATACTTAATATAGCCCCTAGCCTTTACTAAACCTTTTATACTAAAGAAAGATAATTAAATAAAGGTATTTAGTTATAGCTAAAGAAAAGATATAAGTAACTTATTATTATAAAAGGCTTTACTATAAAAGTAAGTTAGTAAATTATATACCTACCTCCCTAATACTAAACTAGAATTAATATAGTACTTATAAGCTACTATAGAGGCCTTTTTAAGTTAATAATCTATAGCTACTATAGTATTAAATAAGCTAAGCCTAACCTAACACACTATATAGAGTATATAATAAAGGTTATATACTAAAATATATAAAAAAAAACCTACCTTATATATCTAGCGCTAGAGTCCTAACTTAAAGCTAATATAATAGTAATATAGAAGCTAGAAACTATAAATAGTAAATTACCTAATCCTAGCCTTAGCTACTTTTAACTTACTGCTTAGAGTAGCTATACTATAATTTATATAAACTACTAATATAGGCTTAAGGTATAATTAATATATATAAATAAGGACTAATACTTAATAATATTAGTAAAATACTATATTTACTTAATATATTCCCTAACCTATAAACCTAATTAGATATTACCCCTTTTTAACTTTATAATAGCCTTACCTTTAAATTATAGCGTTTTTATAAAAGACTTTAACTAATACTACTTACTTTAAAACTATTATAACTAAACCTTAATAAAAAGCAATATACTCCTTACACTAGTAATATAGTAATAGCTTAAACTTATAACACTATAGGGTAAAGTAACTTAAAAAATATAAGGTAAAAAGAATAGTACTATTAACTATACTTAAGTTACTTATAATATAGAAGCTAAATTTATAGGGGGACTAAACCTTACTAAATCTAACTATATTCTATAGCTTATTTATATTAGCACTAGCCTAAGGCTATATAGCAACTACCTACTTTATTTTAAATAATTATATATAAAAGATAACCTTATAGTAGCTAAGGCAGTAATATAGTTCTACTATAACCTTACTAAACCCTTACTCTAAATACCTATAGAAATTAATAGCTATATAAAATAAATAATAGCTAAGCTTTAATTTATTATAAACCTAGTAGTTTTAAGGGAACCCTAAAGCAGTTCTAAGCTAAACTTATAGTAAAATTACTATATTAAAGAAGCTACTTAAAATACTAAAAGAATATTATAATAATAATAAATATTCTATACTAAGGAGAACTAATAACTTACTACTAATATAGCTTAAATATAGTATTAAACTATTAGTAATAAAAGGTATAATACTTAGCGCTTTACTATTAAAGTAGTTACTACCTATAAAGGAAACCTATAAAAACTTAAACACTAAGTATAGCTTTATAGTAGACTACTACTAAAATAATAATAAATCTTTACTTTTATTTAAAGTAAGGGTATAAATACTATAACTACTAAGTTATATTAAAAGAAAGTAGCTATACTAGCTAACTATTTCTTCCCTTTCTTCTAAGCCTAACTTAATAATATACTAAAAGATTTTAATAACTACCTTAATACTATAATATTTCTATTAAAAGACTACTTTAATACTAATAAAATCTATAGTATTATTAAAAGCTTAGCTAACTAAAAGGCACTAAAACTAAATAAACTTCTAGCTAAATACCTTAAAGTATATAGTAAGCTACTAGCTAAAACCCTTACCTACCTACTTAATATATACTACTATATTAGCTACTACCTAGCTTTATTCTAGTAAATAAAAGTTATTATTCTTTATAAGCTAAGCAAGACCTTAATAGAGTAGTAAAGAGTAAAGGCCTAGCACTCTATCTTACTTCTTAGTATTATTAGTAAAGTAATAAAGGCAGCAGTAGTAAGTTAGCTTACCCTTATAGCTAAATTAAGCAGTATACTACCTAACCTATAAATAAGTAATAGAGTAAATAGGTTAATAAAGGTTATACTAAGTGTTTTAATAGAATTAGTATATATAGTATAGTACTATAGTAGTATTATATTACTACTCTAACTAAATATATTAGTAGCCTTTAATATTATTTACTATAAGAAACTAACTTATATCCTTATAGCTACTAGAATTCTTATATAAATAGTAGCATAAACTTACTTCTTTATTACTAAATATACTACTAACCTTTATTTTAATAGTAAATCTATAAGCCCTCTATCTATAACTATAGGTATATTATAAGAGTCTTTAATCTCTTCTATTCTCTTCCTACTTTATATTACCCCTTTATATATTAAGCTTTAAGTAGTATATTTTATACTTATTATAGGCTTCTTTAATAATATAAATATACTTATATATAGGCATATAGTAAAGGAGATATAGGATTGCCTTAAGGCTACCTAG